>WSZQ02101141.1:0-10798 GCA_019419845.2 Weissflogia rhopalogaster
GACTGTGATGATGAGACTGGTGAGATCGAGAAATGTACATTGTAGTGTATGTGTGCGTACTAGGTTTTAAATGCTGCGCATCTTTAGACTCTGACACATGTCTCGGCTTGTCTTTTATGCATACAATTAGACTATTACGCGTCTACCGTTTCCACACGCAAAAGCACAAGTCTGTTCTTCCCAGCGTCTTAGGAGCCTAGTAATCGCTCCTAACACGCTGGGTAGAAGATGTGCTACAGATTCTAGTAGACACAGTAGTCAATTAGTCTATGCTAAGTCTACCATCATGTTACTAAACCAAAAATTGCTGGCTCTATGAGCATCCGAAAGGTATGGGATAAATCAAGCATAAGACACGTTGGTTAGGGGAATCGCTGGCTAGAGAAAATGACACTGACTAACCAGGAGAGTGTCTCAATTGTCCAACACGGAGTTGAATGAAAATTTGTGTACATATAGTATAGGCCTCGCAGGGCGTGGGTTTATACTTGTATACATTTCTTTTTACATTATTTCATAAAATTTCTTCCATCCCGCTCTGTTTTTCGCTCCATTGCTTGCTTCTCTTTCTTGACATCTCTTTCTTTTAATTAACTCAGTAATTTTGCTTTCTCATGTTTTCCTTGGCCAGCCTCTGGGTCTCTTTCTTTGTATTCTCACTTCCCATACTCTCTTTGTTTGATTGTTGCTATTCATTCTAACCATATGGCCCCACCAGGCTAGTTGTCCCTCTTCAATAAATCTCTCTAGGCTATCTACTTCTAATTCCTGTCTTATCCTGTCTAAGGAATTAGAAGTAGATAGCCCTTCTAATTCCTGTCTTATAACCTCACTTCTTATTGTGTCTAATTTAGTTACTCTATACACTCTTCTCAGGTATTTCATCTCCGTTGCTATTATTCGGCTTAACTCTCTTTGGTTACAGTTCCATGTTTTGCAACCATATGTTAATATTGGACGATACATTGCTTTATAGATTCTTACTTTTGTCCTTTATGAAACCTCTCTTTCGTTGAATATATACTTATTTAGTGCAAAGCATACTTTATTAGTCTTCTCTATCCTCATGTTGATGTCTCGTCCTTGCAATCCTTTATTTTCCAATTCCACTCCTAAATATTTGTAGTGTTCAATCTCGTCTAGTTCTGTGTTCCTTCATTCTTTCACTTTCATTTCTTCTCCCAATTGTCATTACTTTATAAACGACTCAAAACGGCTCAAAATCCCGTTAACCCAAATTATTTCTATATGTGTACATGTACAAAAATTTTCATTCAATTTCGCGACGGACAATCGAGACACTCTCCCTGTTAGTACTTTGGATGTAAGACCAAACAAGAGTTTCGTCAAGGAATCGACCACTGCGAGATTTACAATCAATCCAAAACAGAAAAAAAATTGAAACTAAGAAACTCCGAAAGTTACTCAAAAAGAGGAAGTAATCTTATACACCTGTTCTTATTGGTTATACATGTTAAGTTTTATTCATTGACAATCTAAGAAGCACAAGGAACAAGTACAAATCGATCGAACTACTAAAAATAAACTGGGCAACTTTTTGAACGTTACTTTACCTCTGAAGACGTATAATTTTCATATCAAGTTGCATAATTTGCCACAATTCGCCAATAACCTATCACCTTAACATACTTATGTCATGGAAACTTCCACTGACGCCGTCCCTGCATGTTATTTGTCGGTTCGATAACCTCGCATCAGTTTTTTGGCATTATCGCTCTCGGCCAGAGCCGAGGGTAGGATAGTGCTCGATTACGGATGGACGCACTCCGGCGATAATGTCGCGCGAAATGTGGAAACAAATGTTTTTGGCGCACCGTAGCAGGCAACCAACTGCGGTCATCGATTGACCGAAAGTACCTCCGTCTTTCGCGGACGCCAAAGTGCAAATGTAGGTGAGCATAGTTTTTTTTATTCTGTGCTTTGCGTTCACTTTTCGCTGGGTTATAAATAATCCCACGCGATTTGTTACTTAACCTTGGCTTCGTGGTGGTTCTTGGTGGAGAAATAATTCAAGCTTAAATATTTATGGTGGTTTTTAGGTTTTGTTATACTTCTTCTTTTTATGGAAAAATAAACATTAAAAAACTTCCGGAAGAAAAATTTTAAAAAATTTAAAAATAAAGGTTTCATATATAACAAGTAAGAATTTATCGTTAAACTATTTTAGGTTTAATTGTTCTTAACGGTAGGCAACTCAAATAACATAGAAATAATTTGTTATTTATGAATTTTAAGACTCACGATTCTTAAAAAGATTTACACAATTTAATTTTTAATCTCACAATTGTGAGATATACCATTATTTCAAATAAATTGATGATACTATGAGATAATGGAATAATCAGCTTTAAAAAGGTAAATTTAAAAGGCTTTAACACTAAAAGTATAAATCAATTCCTTCAAATCAAAATATTGTGACTAATTTGTCATTGACGCAACAAAGCAATGACAATGTTAGATAACAATCTAAATATATCTATCACGACTCAGATTCATTGTTAGAAAAATCTCAGAAAAACCACAAAAACATTTTCCAATATTTGCGCATTCCTTTAATATCCATGCAATTATATGAAAATATATGATAATAAAACCTGCATAAAATGGTGAGTAATTTTAGCACATAAAAGCCATTTAATTATACGTTGGCATTAATGTTATATTAGTCATCATTAAAGTCGAATGCACGTGATACGTGACTGCTGTGGTTATTATTATATTTTGCTTGTATACATTCGCTTTTTACGTCCTCACTCGACCAAAAATTGAATTGAAAGTGCAAATTAATACATCATAATATTATTATGTATATATCTGTGCCTCCCGAAGTGTGGGTCGACACCGCCCCCGCAACGTTGAATCATTCAATTACCAGCATTTTCTAAAAAAATAGCAAAATCGAATATACCCCTAAACTATGTGAAACATATTTATACCATGTGGAAGTATATGAAGTAAGGATAAATTTGTTACATATAACATAGGGATCACAGTTGTGATAAGCGTAAAAAAGCCCTTTTGAAATTCAGTTGTAAATTTACTGCCTTGCTGTTAATGTCTTCTAAAAAGTTACGAATGACTGCCTTATTGCAAAGCGATTGGAATAATTGTGATACCCGATGAAAGTAGAAGAGCAGAGGAATATTTTTCCTTATGAATCATAATAATAGCTTAATATTTAATTAATTTAAACTTGATCTTAAGTTACACCTAAAAAGTTTCGATTCATCTGGTGTTGCTTGCGCTTAATCTTATTATACATTTTGTCAAAAAAACTAGCAAAATCAAAAATACGCTTAAAAACATAGTTATATCGTGTGGAAGTATATGAAGTAAGGATTAATTTGCTATATATGTTATAAGAATCACAGTTCGGATAAGGATGAAAAAGCCCTCTTGAATTTAACAAGCAAATTTACTGTATTTTCGGTAGTGTCTTCTAAAAAGTTACGAATGGCTGCTTTATCGTAAAGCGATAAGAATAATTGTGATACCAGATGAAAGCAGAAGAGTAGAGGAATATTTTGCCATATATATCATATTAATAGCTTAATATTTAATTAATTTAAAGTTGATCTTAAGTTGCCTTTTAAAAAGCTCGATTCATCTGGTGTTGTTTGCATTAAGATTTATCATGCATTTTGTCAAAAAACTATCAAAATCAAAAATACCCTTGAAAATATTATAAACAAATTTTCACCATATGGAAGTATATGAAGTAAGGATTAATTTGCTATACATGACATTCTGATCTCAGTTTGGATAAGGGTGTAAAAGCCCTTTGAAAATTGAGAAGCAAATTTACACTCTTTTCAGTAGTGTCCTCTAAAAAGTTACGAATGGCCGCTTTATCGGAAAGTGATTAGAATAATTTTGATCCCAGATTAAAGTATAAGAGCAGAGGAATATTTTGCCTTATGTTTCATGTTAATAGCTTATTATTTAATTATTTTAAACTTGATCTTAAATTGCATCTTTAAAAGTTCGATTCATCTGGTATTGTTTGCGCTTAGTTTTATCATGCATTTTGTAAAAAAAAAACTAGCAAAATCAAAAATACTCTTAAAAACACAGTTATAACACATGGAAGTATATGAAGTAAGGATTAATTTGTAATATATGGCATATGGATCACAGTTCGGATAAGCGTCAAAAATTCTATTTGAAATTGGCAAGCAAATTTACTCTCTTTTTGTCAGTGTCTTGTAAAAAGTTTCGAACGAATGCTTTATCGTAAGGCGATTAGAATAATCGTGATACCAGATGAAAGTAGAAGAACTGAGGAATATTTTGACTTAAGTACCATTTAAATAGCTTAATATTTAATTATTTTAAACTTCATCCTAATTTGCATCTTAAAAAGTTCGATTCATCTGGTATTGTTTGCGTTTAGTTAGTCACAAAAACTAGTAAAATCTATAATACCCTTAAAAATATTAAAAACATATTTATACCATGTGAAAGTATAAAAAGTAACGATTAATTTGCTACATGTGACATTCGGATTGCAGTTCGGAAACAATCCTTTTTTAAATCGACATTGGTTAGTTGTAGCAAGGAATAATTGTAAAGTGAATATTTGTTAAGATAATGTTCCAAAAGTCAATATTCGACATTGTTCCAAAAACCCTACACACAGAAACCCAGTGTTACCCAACAAAGCGTCGAAAATGCCGAAAATGTGTATTTATGGTGTATATAATTTTGAAGGAGTATAATTCACAAAAAAGGTGTAAAAAATCTTTAGATTGGTACAGTTAGTCAACTTATTATTTGTACTCTTTCAACGATCAACTATTTGAAAGAATACACAAATTAATTGTTTTTTGCTATGTAAATAAATGGCACTTCTTTCATAGGTAAAGTCACAAAAGATTTAATAATTTCTTGCCAGGCCGCAGTAAAAAATAGTTTGGGAATCACTGGCATACATCATACATCATAACTTGCTAATATTTAACAAACGGGAACTAAATAACTGAATGGCAAACACCCGATTGACGCATGGTCGACGGTTTTATTAATCGGTAATCGCATGCGCTTGAGTGTTAAACTAGTTCGGCCATCAACAAGTTGAGTAACTTTCACTTTAGAATTTCAATTTCCGGGCATGCTTGTTATGCCAGTCGGGTTTTGATAGCCGAAGAATGCGCTTTCGGGATGCAACACATACACGATGTGCATGCGTGGACACAACGGCGGCTCACCTTGACGGTGGCATTGTATGAAGAACTCATCCTCGGTGGCATCGTAATACCATCGACGAACTTGACTTACATCTTGTTTTGTTTTTTCGTTTATTTGTAGCGAGTTGTTAGTTTGTGAGTGCGGTTGCGTAATTAGCCTACTTACAGGAATGGTTTAGACGAAAGTAAAAGAATGAGGCGAAAGCAGAGGAAGAAAAAATAAGAAAAAAGGAATGCCGCGAGAATGAAGACGAGTTGTTCGTTGTAAAGCGGATAAAGTACATTTAAATTTCAAATCCAGCAGACGAGAGAACTTGTTTTTTTTTCTGTGCTGCCTCTCAGGCCGCACTGTGAATAAGGTCACGGATTTGAATTACAATATTTTTTCCCTTGGTGGCGTAATTGAGTTACCTAAGATACAAAACATCTTCCTCGAATTCCCTAGAAAGTGAAATAGCTCTGTGAAATGAAAATGAAAACTAATCTGTTTATGCAAAATTTCCTCTTTTCATCAACAATATTTACCGAAACTCTTAAAAGTATTTCAAGGTCTATTTTTGTTTAGATCACAATATATTCAAGAAACATGAAGTGTGATAGTTATGCAATTTGTAATTCTAATAAATTCCGTAATAGTATATAACGATACAAGTGTGGAAACGGCGTTTTTGCGCACGCTACGCTCTGGCCGCTGTCAGCAAGTGCACGAATAGATGTTTACACTCCAGTATCGTTAGCTACGTTTTCGCATTGTTTAGGAAATGTTTGTTCCCAAGTCTTCTTGGTACATTTCCTTAGTTGCTTGTTGAATGAACCCTAGTCTAGATGAATAGATGTGGTTAGAGGCTAAATGAAGGTATGCCAGTGGAAGAAATGTATAAGAGCATAAAATGAAAGGTAGAGGAGCAGGAGAGGCAGGGAAAGATTAGGGACAACACATATAATCCTGGCTATAAGAAGTGACAGGTAATCGAGAATGTTCCGAAATATGTTATGAGAAGAGATTTGAGGAATGAAGAAAAACGGTTAATAGCAAGGGCAAGATGCGGATCCGAGGAAAGAGGAAGGAAAACGTGGATGCCAGAGGAATATGGAAGGTGTGCGATGTGCAATACAGGGTGGGACACATGGGACCATTTGGTGAGCGAATGCGATCGAATGGAGGTGTTGGGAGACACAGAAGAAAAGGACCCAAGGGCACTTGCGGAATGGTTGTGTGAGGCAGGGAAAGGGATAGATTGGATACGGAGGGTGTTAGGGGAGAAGGAAAGAAGGAGGCGTACAGTGTAGAGCAGGCATGTGCATATTGCAACTATTGTTTTTTTTGTGTTTACAGATATATTTTGTTAGTTTTTTTTTTATATTTTAAGTTAAGATTTTATGGCAAGCACTATATACAAAACTCTGGTTTACCCATGTGATCACCTATTTCACCTTTGTTCGCTGAGATCTATCTATCCAATTTTGAAAACAATCTTTTTAAACATTTTACTCCGTACCTAAAGCCCAAAAATGTTTGTAATTCTCACAATTTTCTCAATTTTTCTATTTTTTCTAATTTCAGACAAGTTTAAAATTTTCTAAAATATCGCTTAAAATGTTGTCGAGATAAATCTCCCAAAAAGCTCAAAAAAAGAAAAAAAGGAAACGAAATAAAAAGCAAAATAAACATACGTGTTAAACACTAAGCAGCTAAATTTATTTATGTCGTTTTCCTTTTTTCTAGACCTATTTTCTCACAGGTCTCGGGAGTATTAACCTGTCTTGTTTAAAAACATGCGCAACGCACCCAGGAAAAAAAAACGCGCACACACGTAGATGTAGGGTAATTTGATTTTTTCCTGTGCATGTCGTGCTCGAATTTCCATCGCGAGCTTTTTTTTCCATCGCGGGTTTTTACTCAACGACTGCGTGAAAATGCTATATTGATTGGCGTTTAATATACTTGGCAAAAACCTTCATGCACACCGTTATTATTACTCCAGAGCCGAACGCGAATTATTACTCTGCAGCCGAATATTTCAGTCATTCAGTTATTCAATTCAATTGAATTCGAAAATGGAGCAATGGCGCAATGAAATGCTCTGATTTGAGATGGAGGGCTAATAATTGAAACTTGGTGGTCCTCAAATTGTAAGAAATGCATCATTATTCTATTAAACTTCTATTAAACTATTCGCAGGAGGAAATACGCATTAAAAAACTGAAATGAAGCGATGCAAAAACCAAAACAAAAATTTAAACGGAGTGATAAAGTTGTTTAATATGATAACAACTGAGTTGTGATAAGATTTAATTAATGTTATTATATGATATATTGCTTGTAAATATTGAAGTTATTTTTAATCATATGCAAAAAATATATGGTGAATTTTTGTAAGTTATTTAAATTTTTTTTGTTAGGTAATATGCAAGTTTTTGAGTTTTTAAGGAAAAAATGCATTTTTGGAATATTGAGAAATAATTCCAGACATATTTCCTTTTCCTTTTACGTACCCCGAAAACAACTTTTCGCCACATATTCCTGAAATTCAATTATCCCAGAAACAGTAAAAGTGGGCATAAAAATGTCCCCAAAGGGACACTAAAACAAAATTGAATTAGAAGCCTATATAGCATTTAATAACATTTTTATACGAACCTAAAATGAACGATTATTAAACCTCAGCAAAGATTATCTCATTTTCGCACATCTGATAATAAGGAAAGATTAGAATACGATAGTAATAAAGTTAGATGAGAACATAGTTGTGTGAGTGCTGATAATAAAACTAATATACTTTGATGAATAGGCATTAAAGCAATTTATTTACAGATCGATAGATTATTATCGTGAGATTTTAATTATATTAAATTGGTTTAACGGATAGAAATATTTGTAAAGCTGCAGGAACGTTTTTAGGTATATTTATGTTAAGGAGTGTTGCAGCAGATTTCAATAAGTAAAACTGACTTGGCGAACTAGATTATGCCAAAACAGTTAAGGAGACCGGGCCCGACCAGTACCACGTAGCGGCAAAATGCGGAACTAAAACGTGAAATTTAAACTTTATTCTAAAATATTTTGTAATTTGCAGGAATGGAAAGAGTGTGGCGACGATGTGTTTATGAAGAGATCCATGCAAACAACTGACTTGATTTCTTAATTTTAAATGTAACGATACACGCTAATGACTTAACTACAAATGGTATCGTGATTACAAGAGTCCGGCCGATAACGACTTTATTTGGTCCGGACCTCTGGCTAATTGCCGCGACATCATGGCCCAATCATACAAATTCGCAAAGATTCAAATCATCCATTTTCAAAGGAATATATTAGACACAATTATTCAGACCACTCATTAATAGAATATTGAATAAGATACAAAATATGAACTTTATAAATTAGATAAGGTATTGCCCATTGTCCTACACCGTATTAGCGTCATTACGTTCAACTGTTTACGCATCTGCGTAAACACACTTGCTTTGAAATTAAATGAATTTAGTTGAGTAAATTTAATACACTATATGAGAATTATCATTCTCTCGCGCGCGCGTGTATTATTTTTTAAATTCCCTATTTATGCAATAAAGGTAGCTTTAACTTTAATAAAATCCTTAATTTACAATTGGATAATTCTCTGATTAAATACTATCTTTCTAGGGATGTTATAACATGATAATCATCATATTTCACTATTTTTCCACGAAAAGTTTTAATTACATTTTCTAGTTCAGTAGCGATTAAAATTAGATAAATTTCGCTCTAATACTAATTATCGATGATTAAAAAACTTTGATTAAATTTTTTTAATTAAAGCGTTTTTAGAGAGTTAAATTTAAAAAAAAACCTTTTAATAAAAATATATTGAATGGTACATTAAAAAGGCAATCCAAATCAATAAACACGGCTATATTATTTTTCGAAACTTTTCGATGTGTTGATGGTAACGAGTGTGTTGCGCGACGGCCGCTTGGACGAGAATGCATTAAACATAAATATGTTTCATTGACCGCGTCGCAGCGTCGAGTTCTGCCAGACATGAAATGAAAACTCGTGGAAAATACTATTTGTAAAACTTTACTATTGCAGTGGAAAATGTTACCGATTTCCCTTCATATTTCTCCTACTTTACTTTCTCTATTTTTCTTTGAGAAAACGTTATGTTTGAAAAACATAAAAAAGTTATGTTTGAAAAGTATAGGAGGATAATAATATTTTTCATAAGTTAAAAATATTTAAATTTTTAATTATCAAATTAAAAAAAAATAATTTTAAAACACAAGAAAGGAATTAGGCATAAGAAAAGGAATCAAGAAGAAAAATGAAATTAAGAAAGAGGAACAGAAAGATAGATGAAGAAGTTGAATAAAGGAAAACATGGAATAAAGAAGGAACTTTGAATTGAGAAGAAATAAGAAATAATCAAAAACTTGAATTAACCATGAAAAATAAAAGAGTATGGAATAAAATAAACTCACCTTGTGGTTAAAAGCAGGACAAAGATCAGGTCCAATGACACGACAAACGGACGCGATTGTTTTGGTTAAATTTAGAACAAACTGATGTACCGAGATGTACCCGTACTCGCGTGTTTGGGAAATGCGTTCGAAGCGAGCAACGTGTGTGTGCGTTCGGCACGACGGCGGAACTGAAACACGCGGTGGTTTTTCGTCGGCGGCTTTTCGGGCGCAAACGCGGTCCTCTCTCACTGCAGGCAAAAGGCAGGCAGGCACAAATACACACCGGTTCGATCGAAACACGACGACAACACGTCCGACTGGTGGGTGCACGACGCAGTGAGCCAAACTCGACTTGGCGTTTCCTACTCTCTCTCTCTGCAGCTCAACGACAACGTCAACAACAACAACAACAACGAAGCAACAAACAAACAGAACAACAGCCGCCGAGAAAAAGGGGACAACAACTGAACGCAGCAGGACACGCGGTGGTGGAATTTCCCACACTGGCCTCGCACGCCTGCCGCCGACCGTGTTTTATTCGCTTTTCACTGCCACCGCCGCCGATCATCCTGCCGCCTTCGTTCGCGCCCCCCCACTACGGTCATCCCCCCACGGCCAGTGGCAGCAGACAGGCATGCGCCTGCTATTGGCAGAAGGGGGGTGAATCGGCCACACACTAATACAAGCGTGTGCCTCAATGCGCTTTGATTACGATCGAGAATAACAAAAATAACCGTGGAGGGTCCGAGAGAGCCCGAGAGAGATATAGAGCGGTGTGGTCTGAGAGATACAGTGGGAGAGAGACACCGAGAGAGGGAGACGCACTCTGCATCCTCAGTGATAATGCGACACGATATGCGTTGAGACAGCACTGGTATTGTTTAAGCGCACCCGGCCGGTCATTATCGTTTATTGTCACAACATTAGCGGCGCGGCAATTGCAAATTGTGCGAAGGGCGACTAGACGATGACCTATTGCCGTATTCAATTGGAGATTATTGTTATTATTGTATATGCGACGTAATGCCTTAGGGCATTTTGGGCTTTAAATATTTAATTGCCACTAGCAGGCGCACGATTCGCTGTGTTTGAAGTATTGAACGAACATGAGTAGAATGAATAAGTAGTACGAAAATTAAGGC
>WSZQ02101174.1:0-10790 GCA_019419845.2 Weissflogia rhopalogaster
AGACCTGGCCATCGACCTAACTAGTCCTTCAGCCTGGAATACATTTTTATCTTTTTATTGTTTATTTTTGTTTACATATTATTGCGATTGTAAATGGGATGTTGTTGCTATTGTTGTGCAGTTGATACTGGACCTTGATGTGGAGTGATAGTGTGGATGCAGTCAGTGGTTTCTTGTTGTGTGTTGTTTATTATTTTTGGTGAGTTGCGTATTGCGATTGTTGAATGGTTCTCGATTGTGATTTTTGTGGGAGTGAATTTTAATTGTGTGAATTTTCTAAGTGATTTTTTGTACGATTTTTTATCAATAATAAATACACACATGTGGGGTGCCCACCCCGGGGACTCGAACCTCGTCTGCCTGCGTGGTAAGCCGAAGCACTACCAACTGTGCTGCCCAGGTGGGCAAAATGTTGATTTATATATATTAAAATATTTATTTATTGCTTTACTTTATATATATTTTCATCCAGCACAATAAACAGTAAATAATCATTTAAAATATCAATGTCAAAGGAGGTCATTCAAGTTCGTCCAAATTGCAAAGATAGGAAATTGCATTTTAGTCAGTCAGTCAGACGAGACGTCCGTGCAAAATTTATGACACCGTCAGACAATAGCAACAATGCAGGTAAACAACAATCTTACATGTATGGTTAGAGAAAATAATCCGACATGCAATAAGGCTTGGGAAACGTACATTGAGAAGTAAAAAGAAGACAAATAGGGTGCAAAGTTGCGCGATGTTGAGTCGACTAATTTGTGTCGTATCTGCACTGATTGTAGTGGAAATTACACTCTATACGCACGGTGCAATCCGTGTGGTGTGTCTGTTTTTTGGACTGTGGGAAAATATGCGAACGTGACAATGAGAAACAGCGCATAATAATGACGTTGACAATGGCAATGACAGTCTGGGAATGAATATAAATGATTGGTCTCAATCACTCAATTACAACAATTTGTAAAAGTAGATTTGGACTTATTACGATCATATTTTGTAATATCTGTTTGAATAGATTGGTAGATAGATATAGTTCTTTTTGTTTGTATTCTATAGGGAGGATTTTCGTTTTGTCGTATAGATTTTGGTTGGAAATATTGTGTAATGAGTTATTGGGATGTCGTATCTTGGTTAGTGTTCCAAGCGCAGATCTTTCTCCAACTTCCATATTTCGTTTTACTTCATTTTTGAAACCCACCATACAAACACATGCATAGTCAAGCATTGGGCGACATAAAGCTTTGTAAATTTTAACAGCTGTTTCAGTATTTATGCCTTCATTTCTTTACGTCAGTACACGAAAGTGTTTTGCTCTGGCTTTTATATTTGTCTTAATCATTTTAGTGTATTTCCTGAATTGTATTTTCGAGTCGAGTGTGATCCCAAAATAGTTTGCTGTGAGTGATAATATAATATAATATAATAATATAATATTGAGAATATTTAGAGTTTGGCCAGTTGAATTTTGATGGAACATCATCAGCTTCGATTTGTCAGGATTTGCGAATAGACGCCATTTATTAAACTCTTCGTATATTTTACATAGTTTGATAGAAACATATTATACTAAACAAAATAGGAGACTATAATTTTCTGCAGAATTTCTGTTGTAATACATTTTTATTGAGATGTAAACCGCTTCGCTATGTAACGATAATGGAAGTGTTGAATTGGTTGCCCAGAATGAACGGCGCTTTCAGCGTCAGTAGACTAAAGTTGTTGCATAGTCGCGTGATGACGTCGCGTCGGGGGTTAGCTTTAGATTTAGATATGATCCTGTTAAGTCTATTAAATATTTTAACTATTTTTTACAAAGATTTATCATTAAAATCAAACCTCTGATGAGAATTACAGACATGTATTTTCTACATGTGATTTTGTTCAGATCCCTTCATTCTAGATATTAATTGTAATTATACTAGTAATTAAAAAAATATATTGCACATCAAATGTTCTGTTGGAATTTTTAGATTACACAAGGAAACGTGACTATGTGTTGAGGAGTTCTTGTCTTAGGGGACTGTCACACCGGCGGCGTTGCCTCGCCTCGCTTGGTCGAGCTTCGAATTTCGAAGCCCGATGCGTGCACATAGCGAGCGCGCTTCGGCTTCGCATTTCGGTGGCACCCACCCGTCGGCTTCGTCTATACCATTGATGGATTCATGATTTCTACACAAGTTCAAAACGGTTTTCGTTGTTTCTCCATTTCATCTTACATACTTTTCGTTAGGAAGGTTCGTAATCTCCAAGACGATTGTAAAAGTTTGTGACGCCCGATCAGTTTAATTGCCCTGGCTTTGGGCAAACTGCAGTACTATCTTTTTTTAACTAAATTTGTTTGACAAGGGTAGTCATAGAAGCCCGAAGCCGAAGTCGCCGGTGTGAACGACGCCGTACTATTGTCAAATCCAATCAAATTTGCCAAATATAGGAAGCACTAGGCAACTTCTTCTACGTTATTTAACATTTTGAGTGGCAACTTCTTTCTCTGCTACGATCAAGAAGTTGCCTAGTTTTTAACAAAAATAAAAATCAAACATATTAATCATGTTTACCTCACATATTACAATCTATGAAAAAATGAGACTTGGAATCTCTTGGTGGCTTTACAGACGCTACTTAACCCAGATTTTCATAATTTCTTTAAACAAGTAACAAATAAAGAGTTCAAGAAAAAGATAATAACATGGTAGCATTAAAAGAAAGAACTTGGACATAATAAGCAAAAAAATGAGTATGAGCTTCATGCAGTTTAATTTATTGTTATTATGTGTGTTATTACATATGCTCCACTTTGCTCAAACGAGTGTAGACCACTTCATTATCTCCTAGTTCCCTAGTTTTTCTTCTTAGAATCTGCCATTTAATGACACTAAAAATGGTACCACTATCAATTGGCGTTGCTTTAATGGAGACAACTTTATTGTCCTAGAACTTGCAGACTTTCCTTCTTTTTTCTTTTATTTCTTTGATTTTTATTCATTCTTATATTTTATATATCAATATATGTCATTTAATTAAAAAAAAGTTCCAATGAGTGATTTTTATTTGAATTTTGCATTTCAAAGAAATAGGGTGTTTATAAATGAATATCGGGGTTTCAATGCTATGTAGAATGTGATACATGGTACTTACAATCAAGGCTCATACATGAAATGAAAGAGCAGCTCAAATATTTTAAGCTACAATTTTTGAAATATTCAATATGTGTAGCCTATGAGATCTGTAGGTCTTTTTAATTTGTAATAATTGTTATGATACCAACATAGATGTTGTATGCGTTTCAATATAATTTCCAAATTATCGTCATCGAAATTGTTAAGTCACGATTGACCTGATAAACGAATTTCATCGGCATGCAGAAGAAAGTCTCTCTCACTCACTCTTCATATTCTTCACTAACCGTTGGTCGTCCTGTAGATTTCCCTAAACAAAGAAACCTCTGGGTATCCGATAGGAAGCGACAGTACCTTCAAATAACGAGTAGTGAACAAAAAACTTCCTGTATTTCGTAATTTGAAAAGTCCAAAAGAAACTATGGTAGTTTCTAAAACTGTTTGAATTGCTCTTACATATTATGCAACAACCATGATTCTAACATTCCTGAAATCAATGCTACAAAGCTTTAAAACTCCGATATTCATTTATAAACACCTATCCATTTCATCTCAATCTATAGTCATTTCTTAAAAATAATTCTATTAGGTCATTCTTATTTTTACTCCATAAATCACCAAATATGCCAGTAAATAACTAAAATTATTTGGTTATAACTGTTTTTCCTATCTCCTTTCGCGCATTATTATAAGTCATTTTCGTATAATTACTCAAAATTTCCATATTAATGTCTCGGATGTTAATAAATACATCTACGATGAAACATGATAACATTGCCTAGTTTATTCTTGAGTCATTTGAGTGGGATTGTAAAGCAAGTAAGCAGTAAGCAAGTTGAGTCATAAAATAGTCGAGAAATACTTTACTTAAGCATGTATTATGTCATTAAAGTGCAGTTATTTTAATTTACGCAAACAGTTTCCAGAATTGTTTTCGGTTATAACTTCAAATAACTTTGGCACAAAACGCAAATGATGCTTACTGGGAGGGGCTGTGTCTAAATAATTGTTTGCGCTATTTTCGTTTACTTCTTCATCTGCGTCTGCAATATATGTACTGTTACTTTGTTTATATTTATAGAAATGTATAATTTCAGAACGGTACTTAACGGTACTTAACCAGTTTCCACAATTTCCTTTGTTAAGTTAGGTTAGGTTTGGGACGAAGGTCATTTAGAAAAATAGACGTAATCAACAATTAAACTATTTAAGAATATACCCTTAAAATTTCAAGTCTATATCTATGTCAATAAAACTCTTAAACAATATGAAAGAAAAAATGAAGTATGAAAGAAAATCTTCTTATTTTTCTTCTTCGTTCACTCGCCTTGTCGGTGACCGGACATAGGAAAGTCGCCTGTCATTCTTCCAGAATGTTTTCTAGGTGTCTATGGTATCTATTAGTTCCGTTTGGGCAGGTTGCTAGCCTTGCCCAGGGTGAAGAAGGAAAACCGCAGATGTGAATGTGGTTGCCGGAGCGAGTAGAGGTGTTATTGTGACGACCTCACTTTGAATCTGGATCCTCTCTGCGTGGTAAGCAGCGATCTTACCAACTGGGCTACTACGCTCTGAAAGAAAATGAAGAACCTAAAATTTGTCACTTGTTGGAAAAGAAGTTTCTTTACTGTAATATATCGTACCCAACTTTTAGATACAAATGTATCTATCAAAACAAACTATACTTATTGAAGAATCTATCATTCTATGATATGCAGATTAGAAAATATGATAGAAGAAAGTTTGAATTACACATTTTAGTTCTCCTCTTTAGCCGCTATGTGGAACCATCAGAGCCCTCTTCACATGTGTTAATACTTTAGAAATAACTTATTGTAAGTGTGCGTAGCGTTTTTATACATTTATTTCCTCGCGAGTTGTAAGTTCCCGGAGCTTCATTTAAGAAGGTTTGATATGCCAAGCAGAGTAAGTAACACAGAAGAAATACACACGAAGCAGTACGTTATAGGCGCGTAAGAATAATTGTGTAGGCAGAACTTAGTCGTAATAATGCTGGACAAGAACTAATTTATTTTACATATTTCAAAGCGCAAGAAGCGCCAAAGCGTAGCTGGATCGATCATCGTGGTTTAAATCAACGTCATGCACTTCTCCGTGGGCTGACCATCGCGTGTTGTTCACTTCAACGTCAGTCTAACCATCGTTAGGGCACTTCATCGTCAGCATTATAAAACATGAACGGTTGCTTTAATTATTATAAAAAATTATATTGGTTACCAGATTATTTTTGAAATATATCATGACGTTCTTGAAATTCATGTAAGTCTATTTATCATATACATTATGGAATCACACATTATACATTATATTTTCGAATCAAATTTGGTATCATTCCATGCGAAATTTCAATCCACATTTAATGGAAACACTTTTATACCAATTTGTTTTTATTTAAACAATGCTATTTCGGTGATAAGCAATCAATAGAGCAGGTAGTAAGTTCGCCATTGGTAAAAAATGGTAAATTAAATGTATTTCAAAAACTGTATAAACTATTTTCAAAATTCAAAAAGAATCTGATAGATAATATAATAGTCATTAATACATCAAGTTTTTATAATAATTAAGGCAACCGTTCCTGTTTTATAACTTTGACAATGATACGCCATCTCGATGTCATTTTCCCGCGACGATGTGCCCGACGTTGATATGAACGACGATGAACAGCCCGGACCAAAGATGCCAACTTAAGTGGGCAGCGGCTAGTCGGTCGGACGCATGCGCCGCTTGGCAATAGGCGCTGCCAACCCTACATATCAAGGGCGCGGACACTTATTAAACCTATTTAAATGAATGTATATCTTAAAAAAGGGTAAAAACCTTCAGAAGTGAAGACCATAATCGAGGGAATCTGACATGATTACCCATATTTTCAAAATCACCTCGACCGCAAATCGCCAAACAAGCGAAAACGTAAACTACAGCCCACTTTAAACCAAAAAACCAACAAACACTCCACCCCGCAAACACGCCGACGAAGACGATCATCAAGACCATTACAGGTAAAGCAAGGCATTAATAGGATCTGCATGATTCGAAACGGACTTAAAACAGAGCCAATCGTTTTTCGATGCACCCGCAAGGCAATTTAAATGCGAATTGCAAATGTGCACGCAGTGGCACTGGACGTGCGCATTCGGATATGATTGCAAGCGGTTGCTTGCTCGGTGCGTTTGCGTTCGCCTGCATGACTTGAATTTATGCCTGCGATTTGGCTGGGAAGAATGCGATTTTTATTTCCTCCATTATCATTCGGTTGCGATTGTCGTTTTTAAATTGCATGCAGCTAAAAACAGACAGACACAACAGACTATGAAATTGAGTAGGTTTTATGTACGTACTGAATATTTAGGATTTCGTTGTAAAAAGTAGAAAAATTAATTTGTTTTATGATCTGTGAAAATAATTTAAAAACTCTAAAGACCTAACTGAGATTAACTGGTTCATGGAAGACACTTTAAATTAGCATCATCTCTCAACTGTGAATTCTTTAAATTCCAGATATCTATTTCTGAAGTGATAACATTTAATAGTTAGAAGCGTTAAGTCACTTAATAATTTTAAAGAACAAAATTAAATTAAAAACACTCGAACAAATATTCCCTAATGAACCTGAAGAAACAAAAATAGAACATAATTATATAAAAATTCCCTATTTAGGCACGCTCACAGACAAAATTAGCAACAAATTAAAACGCCACAACTTTCGCGCAGGGATCTATAATCAAAACACTCTGAGAAAACTTTCGAATAACAAATTACAATCAGTAGATGATCGCCTAAACGATTCAGGCATATATAAGATTAATTGTAATAAGTGTAAAAAATTTTATATAGGACAAACAGGTAGAAGCTTCCAACGTTTGATTGAAAGTACATTTGAGAATTTCCAACACTTCAGGAAATTCCCCGTGCTCTGCCTTGACCAAAGATCTTGCAACATCTGGACACCAGTGCGACATCCCAAATTTGCAAATCTTACATTTAGATAATAAAGGCCATAAATTAAACGTATTGGAAGCAATCAACATAAAAAGAGCCATAAAGGATAATGCTGAAAATGTTCTTAACGATCAGTTAGATTTACGTGTCATCCCTCTAACGCGAACTTAGACCTAAGTCTGTATAAATACCACTTTGTAACTGTCGCGTGAACGTGTTGCCCGCGACATCAACTCCTGGAGCCTTTTACTTTTCTGCAGGAACGCGAAACTACCCGTTTCTGAAATTGTGTGGAGAAAGATGGAGAGCAGAAGCAATTACGGCCAAGTCCAATAACGTACTAATTTTATTCTTAAAAACAATCCTCGAAAGCGACAAGGAAGTTCAAGCTGCCTCACCTTATCTTAATCTAAACATCCTGCTCGTGATGCATAATTCTCTAACAAACACTTTATTGTTCTCATCACGGGCCAGGCGCGCACATGCACATAAAGTGATTTCGCCGCAATACAAAAATAATTCAGCATGCATTATTGCGTCTCCGTTCACGCGACAGTAACTTTTTAGCATTCAGTACCTGATGATGCCGCATTGGTGAAATATGTATTGTACGAAATCTAAATGAACAAGTAAAACATCTAAAGTATTAAGTGACTTAGCGTTTCTAACTATTATAAACATGACCGATAAGAAGTTAGCAGCGAGCCTTCCAGCAGCGAGATCAAATTGCCCCATTTAAAATAACACGTAAAATAAAATTTTGCCATTAGCACTGGAGCTTCTAATATATTATAGATTGTATTATTTCAATCAGATCCGTAGTCTTCGTTTTGTAATATCGGATACTGAACGTATGTAATGATCAATTAAATTTGATAACTCTTATGGAAATTAACACGCCAAGAAAATCCTCACACCTTTTGATCTATCAACCGTACCCAGAAAGTATTTAACCAAAAGAAATCACAAAAAATTCAACAAATACGCCAATGTAAATATCATTCAGATTGATCGTACTGGGCGCAAGTTATTGGCAATTTACAACAAAAGGGTTAGAGCTTATACGGCGCTCCATCAAATCATATTATGTTTGACCACTATCGATAGATAATAAAATGACTCATTCAAATTCGTTAAAATTAAATTAATTAAAGTGCAAATTGAAGATTTACTTACAATTAAAGAAATTGGTGAATATCTTTGCCACAATGAATTGCTTTTTTCTGGCTGATGATAGTTTTATGAGGGTCGATCGAGAACCTCTCTACCTCTCAAGAATAGGCCTCTCTTTCTCAGATCTTGAAACATTCGAGGCCTATTTAAGCGGCGGGTCATTCGTATCATAGATTTTATTATTTAAGTTTTCATTTTTTTATTTTATTTTAATGAGCAACCTTTTTCTACCACGTAGTGGTGTAAGGCATTAGTAACTTTCTCCCGATTCTATCCGGCTTTCACTGATGGTGCTGTTCTGAACTCTTGTGTATATGGGTTTTTCCGGGTATTTAAATTTATAGTGAAGTAAAAAGTTCTTAACTACATTTAGTCTACTGTCATTTAAGTATGTTAGCATATTTAAGTGACAACCTGTCATAAATTAACCCAAAAATATCGGAAAGAAAAATATCAACGACATATGACCGGGTCAACTTTATGACACATAAAGTTGGCGGCGTTGAGGACGCGTCGTCGTCATCTTCGGCCATAACGGTTTATAGACACTTGCAGACGTTTTTTATCACTTCACTTTGACTGCTGCCCGGATCGCATCCTCGGGAACCTCTCGTCGCGAAAGTCAAGAGCCACTCGTGGAGTCACGTTGTGTTCAATTCGTCTAATGAAGTGTAAAGCCGTAAACGCAGACAGAAATATCAACATAAGCCATAGATCATAACGCATGGTATCGAATTTTACGGAGCAATTTGGCAGACGCTTTGTTGGCTTTTGCAATAATTTCACTCGTCCCAAAAGTGGATAATTGCAGAACATATGTAACATACGAAGACCGCAAGATTTCATTTTAAACTATTATGACTCATTTTTCTATTGTATCAATTTAGAAAAAAAATACAGTGCCATCTTTGAACTGATAGTTAAACTGCAAATCAGGTTAATTAGGTGTAACATTGATGAAAGTGGATCATTTTAGGTTAAATGTTATGTTAAGTTAGATTATATGAGGTTAGGTTAGGTTGGATTACGTTAAGTTAGGTTAGGTTAGGTTGGATTAGGTTAAGTTAGGTTAGATTATATTAGGTTAAGGCACATTAGATTAGGTTAGGTTAGACAATAATATATATGGATAGATTAGGAGAGGTAATGTTTGAATAGATTCATTTATGTTATCCTAGAAACTACAGAACGTCATCTATGATCGATTAGTGTAAACCGAAATAAAAACCACATAAATTAAAAGTGAACGCTGCGACTTGCGGCGGTTAGGAGTAACATCTTAATTAGAAAAGTTTGATGTGTTGTTCATTGCGTAGCGCTGAATGCGTGTGGCTGGCTGGTATTTGCGAAAATTGTGAGCATCATGTCACGGCGCATCAGTGCAACACATGCGGAAGTGTGAGAGTAACATGACCGACCCGACACGGCCGCCCGGCCTGCCGATGACAAGCGCGCGTAGGTCTGTATGCGTCGTCTTTCTCCTTCGTGGAAACTTCGCAAAGAAGTCGACTTCCATCGTTTGCCAGAAGAAAACACCGACGACAAGCGAGGCGAAACGAACGCCGCTACGCGACTTGCACCTAAAGGTATACAAGTGGTGAGGGGCAGGAAAGGACGGAAAATGACAGCAAAATACTTCCGGTGGTGCCTTGCGTGCACCACGTTTTCGTCATTACGCGGCTCTGTCTCCACTGCGCCTGCATGTGCCGACCGGTATTCAATCATACATTGCAGTTTTAATCACCGCCATCTATAACCTGTCAATACCTCGAATTACATAGAGATCTGTAATTTGCTCCGCTTTTTCTGGCGCCGTTTGCCAGATACCGTTGCTATTCTAGTGCATCCTATTATGTACGTTTCAATACCCTTTGCATATAGTACTGGATTGCATTTGTTAATTGCACGACGGTGCAGTTTCGGATTTTTTATTCAATTCTATGCACAATCAGTCATGTGTCACATAAATCGTTTTCCTATAATTTATTATTAGGAGGAAGTGTTTTTTTTTGTGTACTGCTTAATAACGTTATTACACGTCGTCGTTGATTAATATCTGCAAGTGTGTGATTATCTTAAGTCATGTGACTTAAGGCTGATGTAATGTCATGCTTTACCTGTGGCGACATTATCGGGCGACGATGTGGCAGTGTCACTGTCTCATAGAGGTTTCGTTTCTAGAAAACAGTTACTTTGAACATGTGTAATTAAACATTCGCTGTTTCAAATTTTATCCTAACCTCATATAACCTTACCAAACATAACCTAACCTAACTGAACTTAACCTCACCTCATTTTTTTATTGCGGTTTGTGGAAAGCTTTTATAGCATGAGTATGGGACGGACAGATGTCTTGACCTGACCTACCCGAACTAATACCATATCCCCGCTTGGCATTCTCCTACCCCGGAATTCGTCCTGAAAGGCATTACATCAGGATAGGTACCCGAACCTTATAGACCCTATCCTATCCTATCCTATCCTATCCTATCCTATCCTATCCTATCCTATCCTATCCTATCCTATCCTATCCTATCC
>WSZQ02101217.1:0-37195 GCA_019419845.2 Weissflogia rhopalogaster
AGTGAGATTTCTCGCCAATAGTTTAAAATGTTGTGATAATCTAAAATGCCAGATTTAGTTTCCAGAATTACCAAGTTCTGAGCGTATTTCGTTTGTGGCCAAGCATTATTGGAATCAAGGGGTGTTGGCAACATTTGATTTCGCCCAAAATTTACCAGAGCATTGTGCTCGATTGGGTTGTAAAACAATGCAGATGATTAATGGTAATCCAGAATTGAAGAAATTTCTTGATTCTATGACAACAGCTCCCGCTAAAGCAGTAGCAGATGTCAAAGATGCGACGAAAAAGGATGCTAAATGAATGGTTGTGAGGAATTTATGTTGTATTCCTGTGTAGGTATTTATGTCGAGTCCTTGGAAAATTTAACGCCTGAAAACGAGTCATTTGCGTGGTAAATGTTCTTGTGGGTGATATAATAAAAACAGTACATAATATATTTCCCCTTATACATTAGTTAATTTGGAGTAGAATAATTAATGAGATATAATAGGGAGTGCAAATCGTGGAATATGGTATGGAACTTGTAATGTAGATTTCTAAATTGTCGTTGCTAATGTTAAAACAATCATTAATAGATGGCGTCACATTTAATAAATATGTAAATTTGAACATTTTCAAATTTATATTACGACAGAATTACAGCTTAGGAACTCTTGCTTATTGATGGCACTTTTTTTCGGCAAAATTTCATGTGCGGACATAGGTACTTGTAATTTTTGCTGAAAGCCTATATATTTCTTTAGATTGGAATTTCGAATAAAGCAAAAAATCCTATGGGATCATGCTTTTAATTTAACAATATAATTAGTTGCTTGAATTTAAAAAGTTTCAAATGTCAAAGCTTAAAAATATCATTACACAAGCTTTTCTTTAGAGCTGTGTAGTTAGATACCTCTCTAATATATGCCGAAAAATATTATGTTCCAATATTTTTGACAATTTTGGAGGCGAATGAGAGATTAATAGTACCTAACACTGGCATTTCTGTATATCATTGCATTACTTCACCAATTATTATTGTGTCGTGTATGTTTGCAGGAACACGTTTATTCTCCAAGTTAAAATATTTGTCAATTATCTTTAAACCTTTTTAATCAAGTAACCGTATCCAACACTACGACTTTGGCACACCATGGAAACAAAAGTTTTAAATAAACTGCACTATCAGACTACAGCGACTCCTCCGCAGTTCGCCTCGCCAATCAGTCCTGTTAAGTCGTGTTAAGATCTAGTGCATTATTTAATGTTAAAAACATTCAAATTCAAAGCAACCTCATCCAATACATCCCATTAGAGTTTGTTACTTAACTCTGAATAGATGCACTTTTGGATGCTTTAAATTTGATGTGAATACGTGTAATATATAATGAAAGAAAAACGTGCAAGACAATGCATATATTTATATATTAAATGTAACTATCCAAAGTACATTAAAGTATAACATTAAATTGAAACATTAAAACTTTAACTCTAAAATTCAGTAAAGATATAAAAAATCAATCCTTTTAACAAGTGTGTCAAAAGGTAATACAAATTGAAGGAACGTAAATCGCAATCGTTTGTCTTGGTTTGAAGAGAAATTGTTAATAGAAATGAATTTATGATAAAAATTAATATTAATAACATTTAGTTATTCCTATTTCCACGACCGCGTCCACGAGTTGGAACTTGATGCCATTCATCTGGATGAATGCTGCAAATTTGAAATTAAATGTAAAAGCATAGAAATAAAATTAAGAAATTTCACCTCGATTGTTAATAATTATTTACCTTGTGGCACCAGGTGCACGTGCAGCGGATCCAGATGCAGACAAGCTCAACTCTTGAAAATAATTAGTGATCACACTCGGCGGCTCTTCTTTCGGCTGGACAACCATCGGCGGTGGATGAATCTGCGGTCGAGGCGTATTAACATGTCGATCCCCGCTGTCCCTTTCTTCCATTTCCAACCTCTGGAAACGTTCACGCTGCGCTACGATATGATTCCGTCTTTGAGTCTTCGAGCCCACATCCAAACGGAGCAGAACTTTGTTCTTCGCACAATATTCAGCCGGATCATAAGCGGGAGTATTTGTCTGCAAGAATATTAACAAAACCTTAAGGTATTCCTCCACATATTTAAATCATTGAATATGACTTACCTCCCAAAGTTCCTCCTCATCTTCAAAGACAGGATTCGGCTCAACGACGATCTTGGGTCGTAGATTCTCATTGTAAGTGACAAAGTTGTCCATTTGATCACGATCCGGACAATTCTCCACGTGATTCTGCAAATTAAGCATTAAAACAGAATGTCAATTTGTAAAAATAACATACATTCAGTTCAGGTGCTGGCATTATGTGACTGCCATTAAAAGGACAACTTGCTGTTGGAGCATTGGGATGATTTCGACGACACCTTGTGAGATGAGTAATATATCGATGGGCCAGCAAACGATGCGATCGATCATAAGGACATGTGAGATAAGACTCTTGATATCCACCCCTGTAAGGAACGATAATTGATAAAGAGATTAAAAAATACAAGGCACACTTCTTACCGCTGCATTCTGTTTAATCTCCCAAAAGTTCAGTAGTAGAATATTTCTATCGCCTCTTGGCACGTGCTGAAGAGCTATGTCCTATTTCCCTAAAACAGTGCGAATGAAGCGCGAAGAACTGCTGAACGGCAAATATATTCAATTTTCACAAAGAACTGATGTGGATAACGGTTTTCAACAGAAGGGTAGACATGTGCGCATGTCACAATAATATAAGTGGGAATATGAAAAATGTTGAGTTCGATGTTATCAAGTAAGTTTTGTAAAAACAAAACAATCAGCCAAAGCCAACTCTACTTTCAAAACCACACTACACATGTTGGAATAATGTAACTTAAGTTGCCTACGTTGAATGTTCATAATACTCTTTATAGTTGATGCAATCAACGTTAGTTTGGATAAACACATTTGGTTATCTTTGGTTAGATTTTTCATGTTAGGTATGGTTATATAAGTTAAATTGTGCATATTAATGTTAAATTATTTTTTTATAGGATTTTTATTAGAAATATTTGAGGTTTGCGCTTTCTACAATATATATTTCCCATTCAAAAAACTGTCCTCTTGCTTAGGAAAATAAATTATATATCAATAAAAGATTTACTTGCATTTAAGAAGTTTTATTATTTATTTTCCTTTTCTTACAAATTTCGATCTGTACAATTACTTTATCTCATAGAGAATGATGTCCTTTTTCATTTGGTAACCGTATAAGATTCTTCGGGGAGGTTTGCCCGTAGGTCAGGGTGTTAGCCTAGTGGTTAAGGAGTGTGCTTACTATTTGGGCGTGCTGGGTTCGAGGCTCACGGGCGGAGATGAGTGGAATATTTTTTTAAATTTTATCATTTAATCATAAGTTTTAGCAAAATAGAATGGTCAACCGCCGCTTCGCGGCGGCAGTTCGCCTTCCCAGTGGGTTGCAGTCTTATAGTTCGCCGCTTCGCGGCGAACCCCAGCCGAGTCACGGGCACCCGCCGCACGGGGCAGGGCGGCTGGCCCGACCGGGCTTCGATCCCGCGATCTTCTTGATCTTGAGCACCGACTCTACCACTACGCCACGAAGGCGGCATGCACCTGCTCGAAATTTTGGGGATGAAAATTAACAAATTTTCAAACTTATGTTTAAATGTGTACGAATTGAAGATTGTAACCACTATGAGCTATAGTTTGTAACAAATGAAAAATAAATAATAAAACTTATTAAATGCGAGAAAGACGTTCATTGCAATGTAATTTTTTTTGGAACAGAGAGGCTAGCCCCTTGACTGATTTTGGGTGAGAAAGATAAAGTTTAGAGATATCATTCTCTATGAGACAATGTGAAAACATCCTGAAAAAGTTTAATAGTTTTCGATCTCTGTTGTAAATAAATTATATTACAGTGAAAGTCTTTCTCTCAATTAAGAAGTTTTATTATTTATCTGCCATTTGTTACAAACTTCAATTCGAACAATTGCATTTAAAAATGTTGAAGTCTTCTATTGTATTCAAGATTAAATAAGACAAGAAAGATTACTCACAAAGTAAACACGTATAAATCAATTTTAAAGACTTTTATTGTACAGCATATTTAACTCTTAATTATAATATGTTCAATGAGACTACAACGCATAAATTTATGTACCTTTTAAAAGATTGCAAATGTAACTATCTGGATCATCGATTAGTTCCAAAAGACCTGCAAAAATAAATATTGTCATAAAATCATTTGTACCCAACAGCCGATAATTTACCACACTTACCACAAACATCACAAAATTCAGCAAATGATGTACATGGAACCAATTCCTCCACGTAGTACGCCAGCAATCTCTCGGAGCCCTTTAGCAGTGCCTCATCGTTGTGCCGAATGTAGTCTGCCAGATTACTGGACCACTGGTCGTCGGGGCCGGCGACGTACTTGAAGAAATACCGATAAATACCGTCGACAATGCCGAACAATATCAGATACGGCTTGTAGACAGCGTAATCCTTGGCGTTCTTGTCGGAGATGGTCTTCATGGGACCGGAGGGATACGCACAACGTACGTGTGCTGCTACCAACAGGCGGTTGATGTGTGCCAGTCGGCGCGTGCTCCACTTAGCCATCGAATGTAGCAGCATCGACATGGTGGTCCAGTATAGCGGTCCATCCGATTCGTAGCTAGATTCGATCCACTTTTCCACGTTTGTTTGCTCAAGGTATGCGTTGAGGTTCGACTCTTCTTTCTTACTAGCTCTGGTCCTGAAATTTTCGAAAAAATAAATATGCGGGTACTAATGCACGCTAATACTAATGTTACTTACGTATTGATAACGTATAGAGCCATGTGAATGAGGTAGGGTACCATGTGCATGTTACTCTGCGGTCCACCACCACCGGTGTCTTCGTGGAAGCTCTTCTCGTTGGAGAACCGCAGCAGTAGCAGTTTGAGGTCATGCACAGTGCTCGCGTGACCGATATCACGATGGTTGGTGCTCTCTTGCAGGTAGGTATTGTGACGCGCCAGACAGCTAGCAAATGCAGATTCAGGCACGTGAGGGCCCCACAGTGGCAGCAGGCCGTTACACTTGGTGTTTGCATTCTGTAGCGCTGCGGACTCCCATTCGTCACGGGCACGCGCTAATCGCACGGCACTCATGTGGCAATCCACGTGCACAATGTTGAAATGCGTCACCGTATTGTATCCGATGGTTTTGCGCGGCTTGCATTCAAACTCCTCCACGTGGCAGCGCTTCGTAAACGTGTACACCGCAAGCACTTTCGTGGGTTGATACTTGTAGCCTTCCCGACAAATACAGCAAACAAGACCGGTTTCCTCGCCCAACTCCTCCATCTGCTGCAGGATGGTTGATTTTGCCGTTACTTGGCCCTTATCGTTAGTGCGCATTCCCAGCTGACCGAGTTGTTTCTCACGCATCGCCATTGCGAGTCGCTTCTTCTCAGACCTGGTAAATTCACGCACTTCCTCGATCTTCGTCGCCACCTTCGCGTTCGTACGCAAAGCTTCCAACAAATTCTCGGCCAGCGAGCCGACATGCTCGTCGCTAGAGACCTGCTCGAGTCGGTGAATAATGGGTATTGTATCCTCCTGCGAGACGGCAAATTGTGTGTTTTCATGCGAATGGGCCATACCGGTGAGAAATCGCAGAATATACTTGAGCGCCGGCTTCGAGATGAACTCCTTTAGCTCGTCGCTGTCGGTTCGCAGCAACGTCGGTTTCACACATGGCGCATGCATAGTAATATACTCCAGAGCATAGTCGACAACTCCCAACTCATTGATGTAATCCTTAAGCGTGTTACCAATCGCATTCTTTTCAATGCCATCAGTTAGGACACAGAACATTTCCAATTTTTGCTGATCATCAGTCGTATGTTCCACGTCGTATTTATTGAAATTCAACACAGGCTTGAAGTGATTCAGGAGGAGTTGCATTTTATCCTCACAGCCATATACCAAGGCAGCAAGCACCCGTGTTAAATGCATCAACACCGCCTGATTGCTGCGTACACTCGCATGATTCGTACAACTGAGTAACGACTGAACATATTCAGGACCTCCAAACGTCTGCGAAAACGTAATAAACGAGTTGAGACTCTTGCTGGTGGCCCGCGCCAAAATCGTTTCCATGATATCCAACAGTTGTTCGGTCACAGCCGCCTGACTAGCATCCGGTTCGCCTTCCAGGCACAGCTGCAGCGTGCGCAGGAAGACGCTCATTGCGCCCACCTCGGGTTGTGTGAGGATCTCCTGCACTTTCACCACTTTCACACTCAGCCGGAAGAGCTTCAGCAGTACCTGCAGCAAACTCTTTGCGCGGGACACATTTTGAATGGCTCCCAGACGCGTTACCATGATCTTCAGTCCCCCACATTCGGCAAGCACATTCGCCATCTTATATACCTCCTCGTTATCTACAGCTGCCTGCGATTTGTTATTCAATGTTTCGACAAACTCCTCGGTGGCGTCGCCCAGCAAACCACGCATGCGGTAAATCATACGCATTGACTCCACCTCACCACCTTCGGCCAACCAGACCTTCTTATAGACATCCTTCACGGGCAAGTCCAAGCTCATTATCTTATTATTAACGAGCAGTTCCATCCCGTTGTCGTCTTCAAGCAGAGCAATCAGTTCACAGTCTTGACAAATTTTATTCTTCACATCACGCATCAGAGGACCGAGACCGGCATCAACCGATGAATACGGGTTACCCAACATTCTGCCCTGCAGAAAGTCCTCCTGCTGCGCGTCTTTCTCAAGCGTGAGGAAGAATTCACCGCAGTCGTTCTCCTCCGGGTAGATAATCGAACACAGTCTTTCAAAGATAAATACAGGCGTGAGTACATCACGTAGTGCGCACTTTTCTACCGTTTCCATGCAGACGCACATAAACGCTCGAGTTTCTTCCTCGGTGCCGGTGGTAATCTCCTCGAGGACATCGAGTAGACGCTCCTGCGTCTCGTCAATCAGTCGTGTTCGTTGCACTACCAAACGCCTCAGAGAAAGATACCCGTTGAGGACGGCGCCTACCAGACGACTCTTATATTGTCGCCGAATTGGCATATCATCGAAGAAAGCTATGAGTATCTCAGTGAGTTGGTTCAGTGCATAGCCCTGAGTAAGGTCCGAGGTAAGTGTTGTCTCCTCAAGTCGATGCAGTTGCTCTATCTCCCTCGTAATCAAATCGGCGAGTGTAAACATAACGCCGTTGATAGCCAAATACTGAGTCCACGCATCCTGCACCAAAAACTTGCAGAAGAGGTCGATGTATTCCGCAGCGTTTTCACCTGCCGCGCTCAACTCATGTAGGTAGTTGATTAACAGTTTAATCACCTGTTTCTTGCGCGTGTAGTTACTGCAGCAATGTTCGAGAATAAAACAGGTAACTTGACGAGCCGTACGGGATGATGGATTGAATAACACTGTCTTCACCCAGGATGCGTCGTCCAGGTCCAAAAGTTCGGGATCGGGATGCTTCAAAACGCGCCGTCTCCATCGATTGGCATATTTTTCGCTGAGATAATAGCGACGAACCTCCTCCTTGCCAGTGGGTAAGGGCATCGGTTCTTTCTTCGCAGGTTGTCTGGCACGCCACGCAGTGTATGACACAGTGGGATCCTTATTAACCCATTTATAAACATCAATAGGTACTGTTTCATATTCACTGCGAACGACCGTTGTTTGTTTGTTGTTAATTTTGTCCTTCAACTTTTTGGCCATACTTGTGGTTTGGGTTTCCGTCGACTTCGGTTTACAAATAGAATGCCAAATCTGAAGGCATGGAAGTATGATCGCTTCGATAACCATCGGATTCTTCGCATCTTCGCAGGCCTTTAAAAAGATGCTCACAAGTGAACGTAAACGAGTCTCCCAACAATCATCCTGAATCTGCTGAAGTGCTGCCAAAAGTGCAATTTCATGTCGAACGCCAAGATTACCCGTCTGGCCACTAAGACCCAAGGTGACACGCTCCGTAATCAAATTACACAGCTCCTCCGTGGCGATGGCGTTCTCTTTACTAAGAATGCACAACAGTTGACGGACATCTTCCTGGATCTGAACGCTGCCCTTGCGCAGATTGTTCGCAAGCAGTTCCTGAATCAACCCCTTGCTACACAGCACCTGCCTGAGGGTGGTATTAATCGCCAAGGAGCGCAATAAAGTTAGACAGTGCTCGGTAGCAGCTGTAGCACATCCATAACACCTAGTGATCGCACAGGATGCGTTTGAAGGCAACTCCATTAGCTGGGACGTCCCCAACGATGGCGACAACTCCGAATCGCGATGTTTCCGGTCGTAAGCGACCAACTCTTTGCGCGATACCAATACCTTTTGAATTATCTTACTCAATTCTTCGAAACTCCCGCGACACTCGTTACAATACTGCTGCGCAATCATCTGTATCGTCTTGTTGACTTTCAGCTGAGCGGATACAGTGATGGCACCGGTCACAACTGACGCCGCCGAGATGACAGGCGCCGCCGGTGCTTCTTCGGGCTTCTTCTCAGTCTTCTGCTCTTGCACTTTAACGACCAGCAGCTCCAGCGACGGTTTATTGCCCATCAACTGCTTATATACACGATCGGCCTTCTCAAGCAATGTGTTAATATTGGATACCATCTTCTTTCGATCGTCGTCGTTCTCAATCGGTTCGACCGCACAACAGGACTTTGCCTGCAGTGTAAAGTCAAACTTGGCATACTTACAAAAGCCGCACGCGTGACAGAGGAACGGATCCTTTTCATCATAGTTGATGGCACGACATTTATGACACTGAAACACGTTCTCACCACAGTTCGAACATACACCAGGATTCGCTGGCACGGCAGCACTACAGCGAGGACACTGCAACGTCTCGCTGGATGCTTGAATGTTTTCATAGAAATCGGCGTACTCAATCATCAAATTGCAGGCGACAATCGGTAGTGGGAATTCAATCTTCACCTCGGTTTGCCCCGATTGCAGACTCACCTTTTTCGCGCGATGCCACAGCGCTGGTTTGTTCTTGAGTTCCACCACTGCCTGAACACTGCGATTGTTGTAATAAATATATACAGTGCGCACCATCTTCGTACGTTTTAAGTCGCCAATTCGAATGGTGATCCTGCTAATAGTGTGGCTGGTGAGAAGCTTGACAATCTGCGTCGTTGTAGTAAACTTCGAATCGACCTTAATCGAACTCAGTTTGATTGTTGACATCGGCACCTCAGGATTGTTGCATACAAGACATGGATCAGACTCGAGATAAAAACCTTCCAATTCTACGTACTGACTCATATGGGCGTATAAATTCGCATTCGGATGGTGTGACAACAATTCGTTCTGAGTACGTAGCACATCGACAGCTTTGTCAACATAATCGGAAATCTGTACAGAGGCATCAGGATTTTGGCTCATTTTCAGCGAGAAATAGCCTAAAAGATCAACAAACTGAGCTGCTTTCCGACCGTACGTCGGTAGCAAAGGCCACAACTGCCAGAGTAACTCCAACAACGCCTCCTTCTGTTTTAACTTCGAGTTTTTATACAGCGAACAAATTAAACTGTGTGCCTGCCAACGCAGCGTTGTATTATTAGTTTCCAAGACGAATGTGCGAATAAACCGAGCGAGAATATCCGAAGGGACGTGATGGTTAATCTGCTCAACAAGAGCTACGCAACTTGCCTCCTCAAACGCAGCCTCCGCTACAGAGTCATCCGACTTTTCGCGCTCCTTGCGTGCTGTCGCCTTCGTTGTAGCGGTCTCCTGCTTCTTCACGGCGCTTTGTAGTACAATGGCGCAATTCAATAGCTGCAAAATTGTAGGCGCAACACCTAGAAACAACACCGAGAGCATAAAATACCATGCACCGCCATCAACGAACAACACAAACAAAAATATATTTAAAGAAAATTAGGGACCTTCTGTCTTCTGGTCCTTAGCCTTAATGACATTATAAACCACCCATTGTCTACGACCTAGTGAAGACACGAAAATTAGGGTATTTGGGAGATACATGTAAGGGGATTCAATCATACCTTCGTCCAGAATGCAACTGACTTGATACAGCGAGGGCAGGACGTCGTTGTGGCAGAGGCAGAACTTTTGCCAGTTGCCGACGCGGCTCGTAGCAATCTCCAGGCACGCTTTCAGATGTTCGACCATCTCGACGAGGGTGTCGTACGGCAGGGACATGGCGTGTTGACAGGATATACTCGGATCAAATCCACCCTTCACACAGCATTGTTTCACCGCCTAAATTCGCATTATGTGCATATTAAAACAAAACGGATATAATAAAACTAAAATTACCTTCATATGCGCGTTCAGGGCGTGAATATCCCTCAGTTGTCTGTATTTGTCCTTGCTACCACAAATAAACAGCAGCAATTTACGCACTAATCTTCGAATGGACGTCACTTGCGTGAACATCATATATTCGCAAAGATATTTGAACCAAGCCGTTTCAAAAGCAGCGCTGATTGGCTCGACAATTTCAGAATGTTTGTGAACTTGATAAGGCAAACGAAGGGCCATTTCCGTCAAAAGTTGAGGGTAAATGAAGAAAATATCTGAAGCATGCCCTAAAAAATCAAAGATAAAACCGCATATTATCTATGCCGAAAAAATAGAAATACCTTTAACAAATTGCTTCAGGAAAATTGGTGACATGTCAGGCGGGGCATGGTGCTGCTGCACTTTAAGCAGATTGCCTGTGATTGAATTGTGTGATTCTTCAGGCTTTGTTTCCTTCCAGTAACCCAATAGTGATTGCAGCAATTTCAAGCAGTATGTGATAAAATCGGCCTTAAGAAGAACAGTTGCTGAGGCGGATGCCACAAATGAGCTGTTATCTCCAGGTGCAGGCTTACTAGTCGAAGACGCCTTCCATTTTGTCATCAGGACGCTAAGAAGACGCATGATGACCAGCTGTACTTCTCGTTGATTGTTGCGTTCGCAGATATTCTCCAGATTGGGTTTGCTAATTTGTAATTCCACCACAATGGCATGCAGAAGAGCATTTAGACAAGCTTTGTCCCTTTCGAGATGACCATCGAGGTCATTCGTAAGCTGAAGGATGACCTGGAAGAAGGGAATCGCCCTAATACCAGTGATGTTCTTCAATTTAGGCAGATACTCCACAAGACGTTCCAGCAACTGCAGCCTGAGAATATGAAGCCGACTGCTGTTTTCAGATTCTTGCTCAGGGTCAATTTCAGGTGTTTCCGGTTCTTGTTGTGGGAATACTTGCGGCGCACTGCTGCTGGTTGAAGGCTCGGCTTTCGGTTGTACGGCCTCAGGGGCGTTATCGCCATAGGTGGAACTCCGTCCGGAGACGTTATGCTCGCCGGTAATGCTCTCCACGCCGCTACCACCGCTTTCCGAACCAGCACTACCGCCCTGTTCGGCCGGAGAAGTTCTCAGGGTAGATCCATCTGTAGCTGCGGTGCTACCTTCATCGTCAGACCCACCCGCCGAAGCGGTTGTGTCACTCAGATGGCCAGCCTCTTGTGCATGTTGTGCCGCCTCCTGAATAGCCTGACCTAGTCCACTAGGCGCCTCCAGAACTTGCAAATTATGCAGTGCTTGCTGCTGTTGTTGCTCATCACCCAACTCATGCTCTTGCAAACTGAGAGCTATTGCCAATTCGACCATCGTGTCGTCATCTGCATCCAGGGTTATATCAAGCAGGGGTTGGAAAACACCAGCTCCGCCAAGGAATGCCTCCAATGGATTGACATTGTGGTTCTCACCCTCTGCTTGCTGTCGTTGAAGCAACTGAATTGCCTCTAATGCCTGCCTCTGTTCGGGCGTTGGCGTCGCAGGTGGTACCTTATCCTCTTCAGGCTTTGTCGCTGGTGGTGTAATACAATGCGGAGGACTTGGAATAAACACACGCCGACGCTTGCATTTAGGTTTGAGCACTCTGCTAAGTGCATGCTTTGCACTGAACGCAATCACGGGATCATCACACAGCAACAATTGCAAATACACCGCAATAGTAATATTGCTATAAGTGTCGCAACTATTAAAAGCATGAACAATCTCTACCAAGGCATAAACAACCTGCTCGGTATGTTTCAAGCCTGGGACAACAACCGGTGCCAAATTGGGATTTTCTGGATTCAACGAGTGCAGCAGCCACAACACATCCATCAACTGTAACAGCAGGTGCTGGTTCTTATTGGACTTTGGTTTCTGAACATCTAGCGGATCGTCGAGAATCACATCCTGAATAGACGTGTGGGAATCGGTGAATTTAACCAAATTCTGAGGGCGGTTGACTGCAATTCCACGCACAATCATGACCAATCGGTAATAGCTTTCCGCATCCAGGTCATTCTTATTCTTGGCTTCATTCATTGACTTGAGACTAGAGAGAACATGTTGCAGCAACTCGTGATCTTTATACATGTGATACGAGACTGTGGACGAGTATAAAGAAGACAAAAGTGAGGTCGCATGCATTTGCAGGACGGGTGGTGTGGGCATTGTGAGTAATTTTGTTGCTACTGCATTCGACGAAGACTTGTGAGCAATCATTTTCTCATCGCTGGTATTCAGGCAGAAGCTACCATCTAGGACATCCAAACAACCACTGACAAACTTGTCCAATATGGTATTCGGGACATTGCTGGACGATCCCGATCCTTCGGAAGTATCCGCTCCAGGCGCTGCGCTATTCGCTGGTACAGTTGGTCCACTTGTAGGTAAACTATCCTCTTGTTCTTCGGGCCATCCAAAAGAATCCTTAGATTTACCATAAACCTTGATACTCTCAAGAAGTGTAACCGTTTCAGGGTCTTGCGAAGGACCAAACGTAATCGACAACTTTTTGTCAGCCTGAAGGCTCTCCTCCCTCGAGAATGGTATATCAAACCATCGACTCCTTGTTGTTGTTGTAGTGATAATCCTGCCGAAAACCTCCACGAATGTTGGAGCACGTTGTGGGTCCTGTGTTCCCATCATCACTCGAATTCCTGTCATTACTAGGTTATTATCAGGGTTGGAGACCTCCACCGAAAATCCTAGAGCTTTGGTGCATACTACGAAAAGTCCATTCGTATTGAGCCTGTGCTTCAATTGTCCAACATTATAAATCTGCAGCAAGTCATTGCCACCTATCTCGACGTCATTCATCGTCATGCAGTGCTCGAAGTAATCGACCGGGAACGTCACCGAACTTGGCGCCTTTCCTGTTTTCGGTATCTTTTTCTTGCGAGGCTTGACAACGACATTTGTATTCGTCGATGTCTGCACACTGGGTGACATCCAATAACCGGTATGATCCATATTCGCCATGTAGATCTTTAAACTACCGTCTTCACACAACAAAATCAACGTGGTGCGCTGTTCGACACCGGAATGATGCCGTATCGCAACCATATCCATAATCTTCGACTTGGACGGTGTGATCTTTACTTCTTGTATAGAAAGAGTGTCCGGGTTGAGCATGAGGACAACCGGATTGTTGCTGGACTGCATGACGGCACAAATCAACCCAGGATGGTTGGGAATTTCGGTCCATTGACATAACGGCTGTGGCGCAGGTGTCTTACCACCGTTGCTCTTCGAGATCGAGGTAAAAGTCACAGGGAAGACCACGGCCAGGCAGTTGCTGTTTGGTGTTACGGGCGAGACAAAACTCTTACCTTGTGCGTACGAATAGAAGAGTAAGGCCAGTGTGTGCGAATAGTAAATAGACACACCGCCGCCAGCCACTTGACCATTCACATCCGTCACGTCTAGGTGGAACACCTCCAAGGTATTCGTCACGTAAAAGCTGCCGTGCTTAGCCGAACTCTCCTCATTCAGTGCCTCGGTGTAAATATGGCCTGGCGATGACATCAGCAAAATGTTATAGTGTCCATCTTCGTACATAAACGTGCAGTCGCGAATTTTGCCGCTTGGTACCAGAAAATAGTACTGCGGGCTGATAGCGTCTTTGGAAAGATCGAAAATCTTAACAAAATCGGGGGTAATCAGCGCCAATTTGGTCTGGGAGCCTGGTAACCAGATAGCTTTGATGATAAAGTTCCCAGATGCTAAATGTGGGTGCAGCACAAGATGGTCGACTACAGCTCCGCCCGAATTGAAAGTCAAAACATGGCAATCTTTAAGACCACAGACAGCAAGATAATCGTCATTGCACAAATTGCTGGTGAGTGACAACACCGTGAAAGGGATTGGTGCTGAGGCGAGTCTAGTCAGTGTTAATTTTCTCGTTGAGGAGTCAGCCTGTTTCAATAGGGCCGACAGTTGCAAGACAGAGATCTTTCCCTTTTCGTGAGCAACGGCCAACTGTTGGCGCTTACCCTGTGGGGATGACATGCAGCACATAGTCACACGACGAATCATATGTGCTGAAAGTAGTTGTCTGATAGTCTGTCCCTGCTCACCGGCGTAGCTCATTCGAACATTTTCAAATGCTCCTTCTTGAGAGCCCAAAGTAGGCACCATGAGTTGATCGGTGGTGAGGAATTTCTTGTCGGGGCTGTGCAGTTGCTGTAGGGCCTTCATGGCTCTGGAATAGCATCCCACAGATGAGTTACGTTTGCAGGACATTTCAACCACAGGCAAAATAGCCTCCAACATTTCCAGGAGCGTCCCAGGCACAGTAGTCCTTCCTAGATATTTCAGAATCAACTCAAGAGAACCATCCAGCCGTTTAACGATCGTGTTCTTCCTTCTCTCACGCTTGATAAAGATATCCGGCTTTTCTTTGGCGAGTAAAGCCTCCTTCTTTCGCAAGGAACTGGCAAGTGTGTCCTCGCTTGAGATAAAACCAAGGTTCGTATTCGTTCCAGCAGCGGTAGTGGTCGTTTCGTGCGATTGTGGACTGCGTTTCACAAGCGCCTGACAAGATGCATCCTCCTTAGCGCCGCAATCACAGAAAAAATTGCCATATTTTGCGTAAGTTACGTCGTGTCCTTTGTGACAAACGCGTGCGCAAATCGAACAAACACCAACGCCATCAAGCATCTTGCATGTATGACAATGATACCAATGTTGATTCATAAACTCCTTTTGCGTGATAGTAAACGTGCAGAGTTTATTGCACAGCGAGTCCTCATCAGACTCTTCCCCACTGTCTTCCTCGTCGTTGATCTCCTCCAACATTTCCGGATCCTGGTCGAGGGGCGTCTCATTTTCCCAGGCTGGACTTAGTGGTCGTTGAAGTGGCACCTTCTGGTGGTTTAATATCCCATTGATTGCATCACTCATGTAGTCTAGCATACAACACGCGGCATCCAGAATAACACAGTTTTTGTCTGCCTCTGGATCGGCGCTCAACTTCTCAATCACATCCTTCTGAGTGAGATAACGTTTGCAGTGCTCTAGCCACACTTCCGAAATGAGTGTAAATAGATAAATGTGTGCTGCCCCGGTGCCAGCATCAGCCAACATAGTGATAACCACCATGAGGTCAGTAAATCCACTGCCTTCTAAAGGCGATGACAGAATATGAGTACCCAGCGGTAGTAATGCCTTCAGTATAGTAATGGCAACATCTTCCGATATGTTGCTGTTGGGTTTTACGATGAAATTCGTAAGGGCTTGCAATAGTTGACTATTCTCCTGAACCAAATTCTTGACCTCCTCGTTGGGAGAGGAAATATGCGATATATCCCCCCATATGCTTGTCATTCCCATCACGGATATATCCGCGATTCTTTCAACAGGCGTTGTGGGTACAGCAGTTGGACCGATGATGACATGCCGCAACCATGTTTGAAGTTTTTCCCCATCTACATTCGCCAACTTACTCATACTACTACACAGATAATTTAGGCTCGGATCTGTGGGACTCTTCTCTGCTGAATTAAACAGCTTATTGAAGAAGTGCAACACTTTAGTACTGTATTGTTGCGACATTTGTTGATTTGAGACAGACATCAACACTTTCACCAGGTCTTTGTCTCCGGTGAAGAATGCCTCTAATGCTTGCCGCCCTGCTGACTTCTCTATCAATCTCTCGTAGAACTTCAAGAAGTTGTGTAGAATCTTCTCGTTGACATTCCCATTCTCATTGTTGGTATAGTTTGTAATCAGTTTATACGTATTATCGAGTATCTGTAGGTAAACTCGCTTCTGGTGTTCGTCAGTCTCCGTATCGCCAATCATCTTCTCCAAAACTTTCGACACTGACTCCTGGAGAAACTCGGTACGTACATCTAATGTCGTGGAGACCAACAGTTCAATCACCTTGTTTTTCGTGTCGGTATTTTCGATTTGTGGAGCATGATTGCAAACAAACTTCATCAGTCTCTGCAAAAGACACTTCAGTGAGAGGTTCACAGAAAAACTGTAACTGGACGAAGAGAGGGTTTGTACATGGGTGTCGATAATCTTCAAAATAAACGATTCAGACACAATAATGTCGTTCAAATGTGGTGTCCACGTGCACTCCTCCAACGACGCGGTATGCCACTGTTGAATGACACTATTAACAGCCGCCGGCAGGAGAGTTTCCTGGTCAGGTACCAACCCTGTTGTTAACTTTGATTTGGATGTAGCGATGGCGAGAACCTCCTGCAGCCCTTCGTAGTCCTGCACGGTGCCCTGGCCGTTCGATTCAGTACCACCCTCTTCCACCATACTATGCAGAAGAGACCAACGCGTACAATGCAGAACCGCCTGTGCTAGGCGCAAGACATGTGGCAACAACTCCTGCACGTACGCAGCCCCAGAGATCGTCGAGCCATTAGCATCTGCCGTATTTGTTTCGACCTCATCCAGTAAGGAAACCTGCACTTTGGCAATCACAGCATGTAGAAGATAGAGGTGCCAGAGAGGAGGCAGCGACTCCTTTGTCATGGCGCCCTTTTTAACATCTGGCGTAAGCGCAATTACACAGTTCTTCGCCGTTGCTATGTCATACTTCAGGGTGTTGACAACGTCTGAGACAGATTTCACCAAACGTTCCGTGTTCTGCGTGTACAAACCCTGTTTAATCAGGCAATCCTTCAGCCAGCGTGTAAAGTTTTTATGTCCACAACGCGGTCCCCAAATTAGAGCGTGCAGCAACATCGGGCCAGCTGGTAGAATCTCGCCCGTGAGCAACCTTTCAAGGTATGGTGTCGATGGTGGTAATAACTGTAGCAGTTTCCAGCAGATTGAGAAGCAATACTGTGTTGCAAACAATCCCAGGCGCGTCATCTTTGCTGCGTTGCCACCTGATGTTATGTTGGTAACTGTGAGTATTTCAATCAGTGCATCCAGTAGGAGAGGATAACGAAGTTTATCAGGCGTTCCAAGAATGAAATTACACGCCAATCCATCCAATTTGGGAGCATCTTGATTATTGATTTCGAAATTTGAAAGGACGTAGAATGTTGGCTTCATCGTAAACTCCTCCCTGCTGATTTTCGGATAGTTATCGGCCCATTGCCAAGGCGTGTACATTCGAGACATATTATTCTCCTTGCTTTCTTTATCGGTGTTCAGATTGGTTGAATAGAATAAGTTAAATAAGATCTGTTCGAGAAGTTGTTGAGGTGCATCATATAGATGCTTCATGATGTAGTCGAAAAGTAGAAGAAGTCGGGACAAGTGCAATAATTGCGAGTCTCTGAGTGGTCCACGCACAACTTCGGCACACCGTAGCAAACCTCCGGCGAGAAGCAGGACGACCGATTTCTTTTGCATCAGGTTGAGCGAATGGAAGAGGTAGACCAAAACCTGAGCATGTTCAACATTCAAATCCTCATTATCACCTTCCACCACTGTCGGCACGTTGATAACATTCTCGATCAGTGTGTTAACCAGTCGATGCCATATACTAATCACTGAGGCTTCCTTTTCAGTCTGTGGTCGCATCAGAAGAACTTGTGCAAGTACAGATAACGTACGTGCATACACTTGCAGAGGCCAACCGTGTGGTACGTCTGAATTCCATGGAGAGACTCCAAGATTACTCAACAGACTCGCCTGAAGAGGTTGAAGACTCGGATGCGTGACCAAATTGTGGGTGTACCTAGTTAACGCACCCGAAAAATCACTGTAAAGCTGACCGGCTGCAACTTCAGTGCGCGCCGTCTCCCTGTCTAGATCCCTAATGATTACAGCCAAAATCACAATCTGTTGATCGGTGATACCAGTCTTAATATAGCGCGACACGCACGGGCTCTTCGAGAGCAGAAGGTGTTTGTTCATAAAGGCGAAAATGCTCGTCGCCAGTATGATAAATCCGTGTGCTTCGCCCTTTTCAGGCACAATCGCACTGCCTCGTTCTGTTTGCACCGTCTTCACGTCGGGGTTGTCCGTCGGCGATGTCTTACTGTCGACGACTTCAGGGGGTGCAAGCGTTTCCTCAAACCACTGGCCAAGAAGTGGCTCACTGTCGTCGTCTTCGTCCGTCGAAGACACATCAGAACAGAGTATCATATCTTCATAGTATGTGGTAGAGTCGCTCAGACTGAAAGTATCACCTTCAGGTGCGTGTCGTTTCAAGGTGCACGCTTTACGATAGCTGACTAATGCCAAATAAAAGAGGAGTTGATTAAGAGGTGCGGTGTTTAAGATTTTCGCAACGCGTTGTGAGGCTGAATACTGGCCCGTGATGGAAATCGGCGCTGGTTCGATTTGCACTAAAGCTCCGTTACCTCCACACACTTCCAGATTTAGATCTTCGAACAACTCAGAGAGGAGCAGGAGGGCGCGTGCAGCTAACGCCACAGAAAGAACTCCAAACGAATGCTGAAATTTCACCAAACCGGACCGCGCCGAACCGCTGGCTTCACGTGACTTACTCGGCGAACGACCTTTATCATCACGCAGGTGCGCCGGCTTCTCACTGGCTGTCGTACAGACGGTAACATGACTCTGCAGACCAGAGACGAGCACCCATGCGCCAGCCAGCAGATAGTTCTGATAGACATGTCCACCAGCGCGCGTCGATGTTTTTATCACGTTGCCTACGTAACTATATAGATTAAGAGCATCCTCGACGAGCGTCACAGCATTCGAATCAAGATCATCCTCCTTGTGGCTGGCCTGCGACTGCACGCTCGTGCATTTCGGCGAAACGGCAGAGCCCATCGCCAGAATGGAGCTGGCGGCTGCCTGACTGACGGCGATGTACAGCACCGACATGCTGAGGTTGCAGAGCTTCTCCAGCTTCGTCGGTGTGAGGGGCTCGAGGATGGGCAGGTTGATGGCAGATGAGACGAGCGTGATCTCAGCAACGGTAGACGCAAGCATGTTGCGCACACTCGTCGCCTCGGCATGATTCGCAGGCAGGGCGAATGCTTTACCGGCGAGCGCATCCTCCACCTTCGCGCGCGTTTTCTTTATCGACGGAAGGCTGAGGCACAAGTCCACGAGGGTGTCACCGGCACGCATACCTTGCAAACTTTCACGGTTTGCTTTCAGAAATAGGCGCTGCAAAAGAAAACATGTATTAATTAGAAAAACTCCAAAACAGGTTCAATATATTTTCAATAAATTCCTACAGTATTTCAATATTGATAAGTTGTATGTCAACACTGTCTACATCGGGGCTATTTAAAATGATAACTAGCAATATACAGATATCGAATCAAGACTTTCGTAAGCAAATGAATAAATATTTCATTGAAAACATTCCTAAAGTTAAGAATCTTTGGAATTTATTGATTTCAATAAACACCAATAATAGAAGGTATCGATAAATATCGATAATTATTTTATAATTAAATATGATATCGAAATTTTCTTTGCTAACTATCTGACGAATAAAAATTGATTTATTCCACAAAAGTTGTACCAAAACTTCTCTTAATCTCTTAATTAAGCTGAAACATATTTTGAGTTATCTACTATATTAAACTGACGTTAGTAATTCGAAAAAAGAAGGCAAATTAAAACACAAAAGAATAAAATCATAACGCGATAAATGTACTTATAAAATGAGTAAACAATTGATAAATTTGAGAACATTTCTTAAGTTATGAATATTTCATTAACACTGAATTTATTTAAATTACTTTGCTTATGTTCTATTTCAAATTCAATTTGTTGTTATAATGCAAACCCTGACAAAATCAAATAAAAAATAAGGAAGAATCAAGCGCAATCGAATGATATTTTTTTTGTAGTTGAATAGGAAAAATAAAAACAAATGGGACTTACGTTAATTTCAATTGCTGGATCTCCGTTCGTAGAATCCCCAGGTGCTTGCACCGGCAAGTCTGGCAAGCTGTCCCCATCCCGAATCGGCATAGTGAGCTGCTCGAAGATATTGGCCGATAAATCCGTCCGGCTTTTAACATCTTGCTTGTTACTGGATTCTTTTTCTACAAAAAAACAATTTGAAGACGTTTGAAAAGGTTTGTAAAAGTGGCATTTGTATTTACCTGCTGATGTCGGATTCGTTTGCGTTGGGGTTTCACCCTTCATGATGTGCGCAATCGCCTCTATTTCGGTGCACGTGAACAAACTCACACCGCCGCAGAGCGAGTGGATTGCTTTGAGGGCGCGTTCGACGTGTGTGCAGGTGCCTCCTCCTGCGCCACCACTCGGATCACTATTGCCGGCGTGATGAGGATCGCCGAGGAAGGCAGACGTGTGCAACGAGCTGACGAGATACCTAATCAGCACCCGGCACGCAGCGCTCACCACCTCCAAATGCGCGGCCGACACTGCAACCAAACACACGCACTTACAATAAACGCAAACAACGTCGCCACAGCGGTCACTCTCTGGGCCGTATCGCACTTGCTCCCCCTGGACGTCAGGCCGACAGAGCAACGACGACAATCATCGGGGCTGTGGCGTACGCCAAACAATCGCAACAATCACAGTAGCCATTGGTTGCGCCACCCAATTGTGTAGGGAACACACAAAAACGTGCAAGAGTTTGTTGGAATGATTTGCAGCTGCACTCACCTTTAGTAGCATGGCTGGTTATATAGTCGGCGGAGAGAACGGCGAATGCGTTGAAGAACTCCTGGTGCACTTTCGACTGGAGGATTTCCGACTGGCTGCGCGTGACAATGCAAACAGAAAACAGATTAGAACGTGGATAAGTAGATATCGAGGATGACGACACCGGCGAGTAGGTGCATGCAGCTCGTGCGGCAGCCGGGCGATGAATGTAGGGATGGATGCCGCGGGAGGTGTCGCAGCACGCCATCGCAACACCCGAGTATGCCGTTGTCGGATGCTTGACTGTAGAAAACACGTACCTTTTCACGATCGCCGTGCATACTTCTAGCACGTCATTGCGGCCGCTGGCCTCCTGGTCGGCACACAAGAGCGGTTTTATCACGGACGACCATTCAACTCCACCACTGTTAGCGGCCATTATATCTGCCATTTACTCACAATCATCGAATGACAGCTAGGTGATTTTTAGTGGAATCGCATCGCGGCCGCGAAATGCACCAGGCTACGTTCGGTTGGTAGTGCATTTTACATCACACTGCCATCTACATTTGAAGTACCCAAGTTTGTACAATAACAAACTCATTTATTTTAAATTTTAGTTACAAAAAGGTTAAATTAATTCGTAATACTTTTTATCCCTCGGACTCTTTTTGCCTTGAATTAGAAATTATTTATTTGGTTTGATTTTTAACAGCTGATCAATTATAGACATAAGGACTTATTTTTGTTCCCAAGGACAACCTTTTATATTTGGCCGAATTAGTTTATAACTATTACAACCTACTTTATTCACATTTAGCCAATTCGTAATTTGATCAAATCACAAAAGACAATAAAGTAACCCTTTTCTCTAATTGCAGAATCTGCTTCTACGACTTTTTAAATAAATAAAAAAAAAATACTCGAAAAGTTTTCTTATCATTTTTTATAAAAAAGAACATATATTTTATTTACAAATTGCTTTATCAATAGTATTCATTCAATTAATCATTTAGTTTTAAATAGGTTTCTTTTTGATTGCTCTAGACAAAATCACAACTCTACTCTGGGTGAAGCAGTTACAATAATTACGTTTTGTGTCTGTGTGTTTTTGTGTCGGTTCGGTATGCGCCCTTTTACCAATGCATAACATTTCGTGTATTTCTTGCTTTGTACGCGCTGAGTGTTGTGCGTGCGCTCGCCGTGTCTAATTGCATCGCTTCGTGCAAGTGCACGATGATAAGGCCATTTTTTTCGCGGTCTACGCAAATAAATCGCACACGAAACGCAACCTAATCACCTGCGCATTCTTCGCCAACCCACCCCCGAAACTCAATTCACAACTCCCCAAAAGGCTACGTACGTTTGCAGACCCAATCGATAAACTTTAATAAATCGATTCGAAAAAATCATGAAATCAATCAACGAATAACAGAAATAACATCTCTAGCAACATTTACACATTATAAATGATTCAATAGTTAATTTAATTAATTAGCGTTAGAATGTATTAGTCAATAATTAAAAATTTGCAATTTTTTACAACTTGGCGCAGTTTTTCTTCACTTTGTTGTATCTCATATCGTATTTCATTTTGTTTGTGTGCGCCATCCACCTGATACTTATCCATAAATTTATAACCTTAATTCAATAATCTAGATTCGTTTGTTTCAACGAACCAGCATATATAATATGTATATTAATATATATTAGAGTTCTTTGTATGTGTCTCATATGTCTAAAATTGTTTCTTAGAATTGGTTGTCGCAAATTTTAGTGTGTTTTTAATGATTACGTTGTATGTACAAGTTTGTATGTATATTCGAGATTTTGTTAACAAAACAGTCAACAAAAATAGTTTCTTCCTCCACACTTTTCGAGGTTAAATAAGAGAATTGAGGTTAAGCAGTAGAATGCATTTAAGCCGCCATTTTCGTTCATTCAGCTGTCGGAAAAGAAAGTTTAGAACTTAACGCACTTTGCATTCAATTGACAATCTTCAAATTTAAAGTAAATGCATTTAACTTCAAGTGTGTTCTCCTAGTGTTGGAAATTACATAGCAGGTACTCGTTTTGTTTTTTGTGTATTTTTACACATTTTGTCTCTTACACTTGAATATCGCACTTATGTATCAGCGGTATCGTTATCGGAACCGGTGCTGTCTTCAGTCTTCGGCTTATCCTGCAGAGACTGCCGCAGGTCGGAAACGGCAGCACCTGTGTACAGCCGCTTAATGCCACGTGGCAACGCACGGCAGGATTGCAGATTGATGGAATGAAGATGTGGACATTTACGTAACAATGCCTTGACTGGTTCTAAACTCACTGATGATCCACACAAGTTAATAGTTCTATAAGTTTCAATCATCACATTAGTTAATCTTTTTTTTAATTGTTTTAAACAAAAGCAAGAAATAAGGAAATTTACCTGAGAGGTGGACTATCAGCTTCGGTCAATGCAACGACAGCATTATCGAGGGACTCGGTTGCTGTGGACCACGCCAAATCAACTTCCTGCAGGCTATGGCTCCATTTTTGCAAGATTAATTCAAGTCCGGAGTTTTGTGCACGTGTAACTAGACAGGCTGAAAGAATTTAATAGAACAATAATAGTAACATAGATTAATAGTAAACATAGATTTATACTGAACATTAGATCACTAACAAGTTAACTCACCACTAAGAAACAAATGTTCCAAATCCCATGCTGAGACTTTAACGAGTCCGGAATCGGTAAGACGAATGCAGCCACGCACGTCCAGGAGCCGCAGCTTGGTCGAATTTTTCAGGATGCGTTCGATGCCGTCGTCATCGACGCATCTCGCGGTCGTCGTTTGGTCATCCTCGATACCAGCGAGGGATAGTTCCTCCAAGCAGGGGAAACCCGGTGATGCAACCTTAAGAATAACAATTTTATGTCAATTACATTTTCTATACTGTAATAGTTTATCATAATAGGAATCAAGTTTAGTCTAGAATAAAATATTCTACGTTATCCTTAACATAAGTAATTATAATATGCGGGTTCTAAACCCAGTTTTGGGATCCGTTGCTAGGTGGCGCCCTTAAACATTAAAACTCTCCCTATTATAATTTCATACTTTTGCTTTTACTATTTAAAAATTTCACCCATTAATGACAGTAAAGTCATGAATACAGAATTTTCTTACCTGATCAGTAAGACTAGCTGCAGCCAGCCATATCTGACTGTTGGTGAGACGCAAGACGCGTAGCTTGGGACAGCCAATCTGCAGCTTCTCGACGTGCAGCAGGGCGGTATTGTGCGCGAACGTGCGAATGTTGGATATGTCAAGGAGTTCCAGGTTGGCACAGTTACCCTGATTCGGAGATATAAATGTATGGAATATTAATAAATTTGCACCTCAGTCAATTTTTTCAGCAATCTGTATTTTAAAAGAAGACTTACGGATATTGACGCCATAATTTGGGTGAATCCAGCGATTTTGTTATGGGCCAGGACTAAATGTGTGAGGCGACTATTCATTGTTTGTCCCAAGCTAACCAATGGCTGAGCGTTGATTGCAGATGTCGACTAAAAAATTATGCAATTTATTATTATGATGTGATAACATCTAAGAGTAATTTTTTAATTATATATTTTCCTTGTTCTTTGAGAAATCTCAATAGAACGCACTTCGTTTTTACCTGTTACTTCAAGTTAGATAACAGTTCTTGTACAATAATTATGCATTTCATAAATTAAGAACTTAAACAACGGTCAGTTGTTCACTTTTTAAATTTCGAAAGCGCCTAAGCAAAGCAAAATTAGCAGAAGAAAAAAGACTTACATTAATCGAAGATAAATCCAATCTCTGCAGATTCGCACACTCTGTGGCAATGTACTTAAGATTATCGGCGTTGAGGCCCTTCCAGCCAGCGAGATTGAGGCCACGCAGACGCGGACAATTAAGCGTGATCTCCTCGAGCGATGCCTGCGTGTCTCGCAGCTTCCACTCCCCGAGATTGAGGTCCTCGCAGAGCGGCAGCTTGTTCTGTACCAGCCATGTGAGGCGGTAGTCGGTGCGTGCCCGTTCTTTGACGGCGTTAAGATCGACCTTATGCCATAGCGACGGATCCGCGGCGACGTCGCGCCACAGTCGGCACACTTTCGCCAGACGCACGACGCCGGGCAGCGCACCATCGCGCCCAACCACGTACTGGAAGATGGCGAGCAGCACATCGGACGGTGCGCTAACACCCCAAGCGCTCTGAACCTGTGTCTCGCTGCCGCCGTCTTCGCCGCCACGCTGCGGAGTACCGCCTGTCGCCGACGCCGTCTTCGTGCGCTTCGCGGTCGGCGGTTGTACCTCTTGGTCGGAGTTGTCCGTGTCGGACGTCTTATGTTTTTTTCGTCGGCCACTTTTTTTCTTGTTTGGCGTCAGCTATATACAGAAGAAACATATTTTATTCTTAGATTCTTTTCTTGTTAGAGTATTTTACATAAATTATAAGATTAGTTTACAAGTAAGTAGTTAAAATTCTCGGATTTTAAGCCTTCTCACAGTTTTACTTTTCGCTTTTAGATGGCGTCATTAAAGTGAAAACTACTATAGTTAAATAGAAAGTTCTCTAATATCGCCGGTAGATGGCAATTAGGTTATGAACACAACAATTTTACTAACTTCTTAAAATATTAAACCTTATTTACTAACCTGAACATGTGTCGATAGATTACTCTTTTTGATGCGTATCTTTATAGTATTTTTATCACCACTAATCTGACTGTGATACATCGCTACAAGTGCCTTCCTGGGTCGTCCACGTCCGGTGGCGGCACCTCTCTTCCGCGTCCGACTGTTCTTCTCAGCCGCACCATTGTTGTGACCCTTCGTCTTTCCCTCGAAGGCACCAACCGTCTTGGACAGCTTGTTCTCCTTCGGCGAGGTGCTCGGTTCTGACAGCAGAGAGAATTCATTTATCGGCGAAGATTCATCATCTGCGTGACGAAAACAGCAGATAACGTCTCCCAATATTTAACTGATACTACAATCCATTGAATAAAATGCCAGAGAATAACTACCTTGTGATGTGGTCGTATTGCCACTGCCGACCGAATCCTGCGACTCCTCCTGCAGGTGTGTCACACTCACCGCACTCGCACACGTTGTTTCAATGTCATAGCACGCGGGCGGCACCGACGCGCACAGATTGTTATTGGGCGTCGCATCGGCGTGCTGGTGGTGCTTCAACACGACGCCGTTGGTGTCGGTTGGCGGCGGCGATCGGCCGGTGAAGCGACGATGCGTCGCCGCGGCGGCCGCCAGCAGGATGCTGTGTGGCGCATCATCGCCGTACTCGTCCGCCATCGTCGATATCGCTAGTCTTAGCGAAGTGCTGAAGAGGAAGATGGTGGATTCGATGCTTCAGCTGCTTGCACTATTTATGTTGGTAACAACATTGTTGATGAGAAATATCTGTAAAAATATTTAAACCAGTATTATAACAATTACATCATTACAAAATATATTTTGCTTTAAAATTTTGAAATTAAAAAAAAAAAAACGAAACAAAAAGGTTTTCTAAAACGTTTTCTATAAGTTTCCTACACTTATAGAAAACGTTTTAGTTTGTTGTAATAAGCTTCTACAGTCGTGAGTACATCGCTAACCTTTCTCAATAAATCAACAAACGTACTTAAAACTTTACCGGATTAAACCTCGAATACCGTAAACATTTCAAAAGCATTCGATTGGTAATATATAGGATTTAGTTCTACCGTCTTTATCACACATTTTATTTAGAAAAGGAAATTTTATATTAACTTTATCATCTCATAAATCTTAAAGAGCCTGTGGTCTGTTGTATGGCAACAAAGTTGTGTTGACAACTGGTACTTTCAGGACGTAGGCGCCTCCGCCATTTGTGACAGGGCATTCATGAAAGAAATCTACGTAGACTTCTATTCTAAATAAATGATGGTATATTTTAATAGAAAGTGCCAAATTTACCACCAAAAAACACGTATCAATATAGAAAACGATAATTTCTAAAAAATCACAAATAAGTCAACTAATTGATTATATGCATGATTATACCAGAGAAATTTTGCAATTCTCCATAGGGGAAGGTCTCCCTTTTGTCTTGGCCACTGCTTGAAATATCGATATTTTGATAAACCGATATCGAAAATTTATTTTTTATCTTTTTTAACATTCTGTTGTTGACCCACTCTGAAAACCACCTGTCCGCGGGTCATTACTGATTCAGGTATCAATAAATTTCGGTATTTGAAATGTACCATGAAGGTCCCCCAAGTGAGGCAGTCCAAAACCTGTGTGCCATTAACTGACACACCAGTATAGAGGTTTGCCATCACTGTACTAGATATTTTCAATTTTCGATATATCGATATCAAATACCGATATTTATTGACATCGGAATTAGGAAACATCGTTGGTATGTTAATTTTTTTTAAGTAGTGAACGTCTTATTAATTACCCGCGGGCAGGGGCTATTCAGACCTGGGTCACCGTGGGTCACATTATCGAACATGTGGATATCCATATTTATCAAAATCAGAATATTGATAAAATGCCGATATTTCAGTTTCAATTATGTAATTTTGCTGCAACTGTATTTCTGTCTTAATTAAGGAATTTATCCTCTCCTGAATAAGGATAACAAAAAAAATCTCATAGTAATTCTTCTAGTATCAAAACAAGAATAAAATCCAACCAGTTAGAATGCAGCAGGATTCTTCCTGGACCAGATGCCAGCAAAGCTGCAAGTAAAAGCACCTACATGCTTATTAACGCATATAAACATTCATGTTTTTCGTTCACGACACGGCTCGGCACGACGGAAGGAGAAGCAAAAATCAGTATGTACACAAATATACACTACAAAGTTTCACCTACGTGTCCGCCCCGTACCACCGTTGGATTAACAACCAACAGCGGAAGAGCGACGAAAACGCGACGACGACGACGGCCACCGTTTTGTGGTGCGCCGCCCGAAATGCGAAGGTATGTACTGCGTTTCACGACAAACACTTCAATTCTACAAAGTCCACATACATACACATAAACAACAACAGTGAAGAAGAACCTAAGGAAATTACTCAGCAGACGAGTAAAAAAGAAGGAAAAGAAACATACATATATAGATAGAAAGACACTCACCTTTAAATTCGGCCAAGAGGCACGCACTGAACGGGAGCATCACTCACACACATACGCACATATGTACCATGTATTCACTTCCAATACGCTTGCAATAAGTATACACCGCTGAGAGAGAGATACACACGGACACAACACAGCACACGACGAACGAATCAGCGTCGCACAATCTTATCGCGCGACGTCGGCCGTCGCAGCGTACCGCCGTCGTCGGTGGTATCCATGGCAGGCGGGCGACGTCTCCAGCGAGTGTTCGTCTTCACTTTGCCAATACCGGTGAGCAGAAATACACGGATGATCAACACTGCCTCGATGCCCAATTGCGTTTGCTTGCACCTCGTCGTTGCTTTACCGATGGCTAGCGAATATGTGTGCCGCGCAGCCGGAGGTTCGCCAGTTTGCCAGTCAGTAGCCAGCGGTAGTAGCACGGTAGCCCCTCGCTGTGTGCGTGTGCACAGCGCAGCGCGCAGTGTTGTTGACCTTGTTAGACTTACCCAAGATGCTGCTCTTTTTTGTTGTTTGTCGTGGCAGGTGGCGTTGCGCACACGACTTGCTAGCGTACTGGACTGCACGCATACGCCATCTCTTTACGAATTTATTTATTAATTCTAGAAATGGATTACTAAACAAAAGGATATCTGTAATATGAGATCATGAAATGTCATGGCTATGCAAAGACCATCAATATTTAGGTTATCTATTCTGTCTTACTTAACCTAAAATAACTTAATCTAACAAAGACTCCTCTGCACTATCCCATGCTCGAACACAATTTCAATTTACGCTTACTTCATATAATAAACCAAATAATGCCAGGAACACTACAAAAAGATCTAAACGAAAAATATATTGCTGTGTCTTTTATTATATCGCATCATTAAGTATCATATCATTCCATCATTTTGCAAGCATTCACAGTACATGGTTCACAGTTGGTTTCACTTAAACGTTCGTAATTTATACCAATATACATATCATATTTCCTCCAAAGACTTACAATTAATTGTAGTTGAAAAACGTTCGTTTTTTGGATGTAGACGTGGGGTGGGTAATGCAGGCGTAGGTTGAAAGACAGTTAAGAGGTGAAACTTTGCACAATATGTTAACAGGTGACATACATAAACCTATCGAAAGTTATCAATCAAATAACGGTTGAAATATTAAAAATTGATAGTGACATTGGTGGAATATATACACATGGTGTTCCGATTAGAGGATGTACATATTTAACTAATTATAACTGAAAATCGTCAGTTTTTCCCCGTAATTATTAGAAACCCTGTTATTTCAACTTTCAATAAATCGATATAGAAACATGGAATTCGTTTCATTGCAGCTAAATCATCTCTAACATATAAAACATTATTATCGTCGAGTGACTTATCAATTTGTTAAAGTTCAGTCAACGTACTTTTAAATATGTTCAATTATTTATTATTTTCAATAGCGTCCAAACTGTTTATATTAGTTTTGTTATGCATATTAGCATGAGCATTTCGTATTTAATGTAATAGTTCATGTTATTTGTCTTTTTCGCACACTTTGCACCTTTCATACAAGATGTGACTTAAGCAAACGCCGTTTTATTTATATTTATATAGAATATTCTCGTATAGACTGTATAAGTTCAATCAGTTGAAGGTTGAAGCAAATCAAGCTAGCAATATTACTTTTCAAGAAAATAGATCTATTTTAAAATATTTGTCGCATATAGAACTGTTTTTTTTTTGATTTTCATAAATTTGTAGTAATTTTTAAAAATTTGTAGTATTTTTAAAAATACGTGATTAGAAGTTAAACAAGACCGGTTTATATTAATTTTAAAGGTTATTTTGATAACGAAACTTAACCAACAAACATATATTTGTGTTATACATCAACATATTAAACTTCTAATCACAACTAATTTTTGATGATCTAAATATCACCGAAATATTTGAATATCTTTAGGAAGTGTTATATGCAACATAAAAATATACAGATATTTCTAGAACAGTAGTTAACATGAATAGTAGCGTTTTTCTCTTGCGTTAAAATCTGCGGAATATTTAACAATTATATCTACATCTTGTTAGCTAAATAATGCTAAACATCAGCAAATTACAGCTTACTCCAACACAATCCAGCGTTCTCTGTCTGGTTTCTGCACTTCGTTTTTTTAATAGATTACACTTTTATTTCATACTATTTTTAGTTGTTTTTATTCTTTTCATGCAGTATTACTTCTATTCTTACGTTCAGCAATTAATCACAGAAATCACGGAGTGCCTCAGTTGCTTAGAAGTTAGTTGATCGACTGTTTGAATAGTGATATGTTGGAAAGATCCTCATTGATATCAGTCCATGTAAGGCTTATTAAGAACGCGTTTTTTTGTGAAAGAATGTCAATTTCTGATTGTAATGGTGTATATAGTGTGTGTTAATGGTTGGTTTTGCAGGTTAAGAATGGAAAAAAGTTGGTTAGGTTAGGTTAGGTAGTTTTTGTATTTAAGTGGTTTTAAAGGTTAGGTGTAAACAGGTTAGTGACATGATTAGTTGCCTACGTATTATTTGTCATTGTTGAGTGTGATTCAAATGTTTTTGGCAATGCACTTGTTTTTTTTTGGCACTATCAGCCGTATTTTGCTAGAACTATTCTTTAAAAGTACAAATAAAAAACGGTCAAATTTGTTAGAAATGTTATTTTCAGGTATTATCCAAAACGAATTCGTCGTCGAGTATGTCCACAGTTCGCACGCGCACCCCGGCTGTGGTGACCCTTTCGAGACACTCGGGTTCGACGTCCGGCATAATGATGCACATGAAGGGTTTACCCGTGGTGGTGTCTTTGGGGTATACGGTCACAGGAGTGAATTTCGCTTTTCTGCCAGCGACGTAATTTGATAGCTGTTGGTAGATATCCGGATACTGTCTCTTTAAACTTACACCCCGTTGATGTAGATGACGTTGGATGTTGTTGAAGCTCTTCTCGCGTAGGCGTTGCACTGGCTCCTCCCTCAGGGGACGTGATGTTAGAATAATAGCCTCCGGATTCTCGACGTCCCGATCAGGAATACGCACATCTCGACTGAGCCGTAATTTCCCACAACGGGAAACCAATTGTCGTTCCCACTTTACTGCCCCTGCTGCTGGTGCCTCGGAGACGACACAAACGGAGACGTAGAGCACAAGCCGCGTGTCTGGGTTGTAGTTCTTACACATTTTCACCAGCTCGGCGTAGAGTTGGGGGCCCATTTCTGAAGGAAGGAGGTCAGCCCAGCGGACGTAGGTAGGCTCGCCGAGACTTTCCAGCCCGACCCCGAGGAACTTCTCAGCCGCCTCTGGACATGGGAAGAAAATCTTGACGGCACCGGCCCCTTGGGAGAGGTAGCCACGACGTGCAATCGCCGAAAGATTTCGGAGGGTGTCTTCTTGCTCCTTGGCAGTGGCTATTACCTGACGGCATAGAGTACCAACCCGGGAGAAAAGGCAGGTCTTCCGGTGTTTCTCCCAATGCTCTCGGCGACAGCCACGACTGCAGTATGTGTACGTGCAGTTGTGGCAGCTCTTAAAGTGGGCGGCTTCGACACTTCTTGGTGTCGCTGAACGACCACAGCGTGAATTTCGGCAACGAAGTAAGGGGGATGCGTGCAGGGACGCTCGACGACTGTCGGACGAGAGGCGGCTCGCTGGTTCGCTGCCCTCACTGCGGCGGCGAAATTGTTCAGCAGCACGCTGGTGTTCACCTTGGCAGCGTATTGGACTAGTATTAGCTGACGCCGTCCCTAAAATTCATCAAACTCATTAACAATCTTACATTTCATGACCTACATTTCCTACACTAGTGCATATTATAGGTTAAAGATGTTTCTGAATATTTTTACTCAACACAGATAAATCTGGTAACATTTTAAAAGCATTTAAACGTGTTTAAAACACTAAAAACTCGGAAATATGTAAACAAAAGTACTTAATAAACGATAATATTTCTTGATCCATCTTTAAACTTATATATTTCATTGATAAAATGAAGTTAATTTGCTTTAACCTAGCCTAGAAGTAGCTAATTAAGTCAACTCTACATAAGCTTCATGCGATTTGTTAAACAAATTTTACTTGATTGATGATTCGTTATCAACCTAAAAAAGCTTGTAAAAATTGCAAATTTGGCAAAAGCTGTTACAATGTTAGAAACTCCTGTATTTACACACCAAAAACATAAACAATGATGCGCAATGCTTTGCATGAAGTTGCATTAAAAAGACCCAAGTCCGCCAGTACAACATAGAGGCTAAATAGTGGAACTAAAATATGAAATTCTACGATTTGTCTATTTGAAAATATCTTAAAACAAAGTTTGAATTTCATATTTTAGTTCCACCGTTTGACGGCAAGATGGTATCGTCAGATATGGATCCTCTTAACCGTAAATGTTGTTGAATTCAACTTGAGGTAACGTTGACTATTCGACGGTCAAAGAAAAACCCCCTACAAAGCATGCATCACAAATCCAGCCTGTGAGTGAAATGCGCCATCAGACTCAAATTGAAAAATCACTCTGCAAACTGTTAGTAATCGTAAAGAAAATGAAAACATAGAAAATGGTGCGAGACATGTGTGTTACAGTACAGTGGCAGATGAAGTTTAGAAATGCAATAGATTGTAATTTGCTTACGCTCACGGTACCGAACGGTTTCGTGCGCCACACGCCAACGACGGAGAGACACGAACGCATTTGCTGTGTTTCCCACGTCTTTCGAATATGCATGGCGTTTTGGCGGCCCGTCAAACCGTTCGGTGCGGTTCGGCCATTCTCGGCTCTCGGCTCTGGAACTACTGCGTCTGCGCACACCGCGGCACGCACCTGAGGCGCCTTTTTCGTGTGTATGGTTTCGGTATTCGAATTTGCACGTACGTGGGAGGAGGTTGAAACGGGCGAATGTTTGCGTTTCGATTTGTTTGTTTTGTTTAGGAACCTGAAAACGAAACTTACACATGTCTCCTACCTTGGAGACTGGGACTGGGGGCGCGCGTCGACGACGGCAGTCCGAGCAGCGAGTCCAGCACGTCCTCGAGCGTCGTCGACGACGGCGACGGTCGGCGGCTGCCACCCGTGCTCAGTGCGTTCGAATCTACTAAAAATAACAGAGAAAACAAAATCTCATCAACTCATCATTGAAAAATACAATTTTTAATAAAGAAATACAAACAGCCATTCATTTAAGAGTAGTTATATTTTTAGGAAATCATTCATATTATGTTATTAGTTTGATGCGTAAAATTGCAAATGAAATTTGTTAGTAATCAAAGTTATTTCGATGCAAATTAGAGGGGAGATCAATAACCAATACACCAGCATAACTGAACCTTAATCAACTTACCATTAAGCATAATTAATATCAATTTGTTTGGAGGAAATTGTAAAAGCATTTAAAAAAAGTGCTCTCTTTAGGACGTTGCTGTAAATTAAAATGATAAGTTTTCAACTTCCCTGATTAATGATTATAGTAATATTTGTGTTTTTCGAAAATGTCTACAAAATTTAGGTGTGAACCATTAAAAAATCATATGTTTTTAGTTAGATTTATCATTACGATCGTCTTTGATTTATGAAATATACATAAAATCTATTAAAGTGAAACCAAAATTAAAATGATTAAAAACTAATAAAGGACTAAGAAAAATAAAATCATTAATGAAATATACATAAAATCTATTAAAATGAAATCAAAAAATATATAAAAAAATTCTACACGCTAAACAGAGGAGTATATAAACAAATAAAACACATTTCTTTTATAATACAAATGACTTAATAACAATAACTTTAAAAAATAGATACATATACATACACAGTATACATAAAGACAATACTTGAATAACATTGAACAGAAGAGCGCAATAATAAATAAAATTATAAAGGTTTTGCGCTTATTCTATTAGATACCGGATTATAAAGATTTATAACTTGTATAACTTCAAATATAATTTATATACACGTTTTTCTTCGTTCGTAAATGAAATGTTGCAGTAAAACGGCGACAAATTGCGAAAACCAAGTTTCACAAATATGTTATCAAAACCAGCATAGTTTACAACACGTGTAAAATGTGAGGTGACATTTGAATGTTGTTAATTTAATGTTGGGTTAGTTTGTCGTCGTTTTTTTTTGTTGAATTTGCGATAAAATTATGTATAAAAATTTTATGTACATAAATTTTCGATATATTAAGATTTGTATAGGCCCGTTATTTCGCGTTATTTTTTGTATTTTTTTTTTAGTTTTTTGTTGTTTAATTTTTGGGTGATTGTTTTTATTGTGCCCGAACATACTCACCGTTATGCGTTTGCAGATCGAGTCGGAGCGTCGTCGGCGGCGCGGGTGTATGATTGGCGTGCATCTGCGTTGGGCTCTCCGTGAGCGTGATGGGGGTCTGCGGAGAGTCTAAGGGGCGCGTGCCGACGAAGGAACTCTCCAGCCAACAAAGTTTCTGGCTGCCACGTGGCGACGCAGAGCGTGATCGCTGACTGGCCGTTTCCTGGCTGTCGTAGCTGTGCTCGCGTCCGCCGCCGTCTGGCCGCAGCCCGCTCACGTAGTGCACGATAGCCGAGGTGACCTCCTTGATGGACGTCTGAATCTCGGGGCTTTCCTGCGGCGGCGCCGGCACGTGAGCGCCACTGCCGCCGGGCGTGCCGAGGATTGTCGACGCCAACCGCTCGGCGGGCGTGCGGGGCCGCGCGAGGCGCTCCTGCGACCGCCAGCCGAGGTACGGCTGCCGATAGTTGAAGCTGCCGCGCAGCGACGCCGACGACGGCGAGACGGCGCCGTTCGGCTGGCAGCGCGCGTTGAACGAGCTGCGCGTCGACGCGCACGGCGACGACGCCGTCGAGTTCAGCTTGGAGGTGGACCAGCGCACGAAGGGTTGCGCGTGCAGCGCGGTGGGGCTTAGCAATACGGGGGACTGCGTGGTGGCCGAGCCCAAGCTGCTAAGCGACGTCGTCTTGCTACCCGTACCTGTCCAGCGGCACTCCTTGCCGCCGGCGCCGCCAGGCGTCGTCTTGTTGCTGCGCAGCAGGAAGCCTTCGCGTGGTAGCGCTGCCTGTTTGTACCAGTCGGGAACGTTGAGCTTCTGCAGCGAACGCTGCACGCGGATCTCGTGTTCGGACATGACGCGTTCGCCGGTTTTCTGGAGTTCGTTTTCTGGGGGCTGCAAAGATAAAGATATTGTTTGCTAAATCGAATTCATATTTAAGTTACTTAGAAATATGTAGAATTCCAAGCAATCAAATGGTGAAGCAAGAATTGTCAAACTTTGAAAGAAGTATTATTAGTGGTTTTCTTTGGTGGCAGTTTTTATGTTATGTTATTTTAGACTAGTCAGTCACCTGATGAAAGCCGTTCATAAGAACCAGTCTTATGACACTTTTTTATGATTGGGGATACCTAAGGCAGAGGTTTCTAAACTTTTTATAAGTACCCTTTCTTTTTTAACACATTTTTGGCGGCCCCCATGTTTAAATTCAATTTACATCATATATAATGCACATGTTTAGAAACCTCTGACCTAAGGTGATCAGACGTCCCGTTTTTTAAAACAATTTTCCCGCGTTCTTCGACTAGAATGGTTTAAATACTTGAAGTATTAATAAATCGAACGAAAGTATCGTTACCTATCAATAGTTCTTTTTTGATCCGCCTATATCACAACACCCCCCAACACAACGCCCAACCTACAACACTACCATGACATGTTTCCCATGTATACCATTGGGTAAACCCAGGGCTATCACACTTTGGCTCAATCTGGCCGTTTATATTTGGTAATGAAGGGACGTAGGGAGGGGTTGAGGTTGATAAATTCTACTCAACCGATGGCCCTAGTGCTCGTCCGAAGTACCAAATTCTTTAATGCACAAATATGTTTGGTGAGCCGCAAGTTGGTCGTTCTTGAATGGATTCTAAACAAATAATTATGGTGCAAGAATTAAATGCCCGTCGAAACTCGATCCTAAAACCATGTGGCCAATAGTGATTGATCATACCACCTGAGCCACCTGACTAGCCAAAACAATCACAAAGGGGTGCAAAATATAACAGAGTTATTAATTGTAGAAGGTGTAATCAGTATTTCCTAAAGACTGTGTTACTTCATATATTCTTCCGAACGGAAATAATTAAACAACTTAAAAAAGATATTTTGAAGGGTAGTGGGTATTTTTAAATGAAATGTTGAAATGCCAATAATGGTTCAATATGTAATTAAACAACTTACTCTAAACAAATATCTTCAAATACTTGAACACAAATTACCAATTGCTCCGCTCTCACAAACTCTAGCAGGAAACGCAACAACGTTCTAACGTAACAATTTAGCGTTTATTCGCCATAAACTGAAACTGTAAATAGAAATCTAATCAACGAAATAACTTGAAATAGCAGTATTTAGTTAGCACATCTTATCAGTCTAACGCAATAAATCGTATACAAATATGATAAATGCATGATTTCATTCCTAGCTAACAATTAGCTTCGCATCCCCACGCATACGTGTGCATTTGGCCGCAAGTAACGTTAGTATTCCCCCCTCGCGCCGGCGTAATATGCGTCGAGTCATTTGCACTTCCGTTACCAATTCGTGTCTTTCCGCTTTGCTTCATAGTTTCATACCTTCTTCTTCGCAACCGCCGCCGGGATGGCGAAACGGTAACCGAGGCAGATTGCCACCGAGTTGGCGTTCTATTTTGTGCGGTTTGGGCTCGACTTTATTTATATGTGCTAATGTGAATCTCTTTCGATGTGCTACGCTAATGTAAACACTATTACGCGCAGCATCCAACAGTGCCCGGTGAAATGGATTCGTGGCAAACAAGACGAATGAATGCATTTTCAACGCCCAACGCTTTGATTTTGTTTATGAACATGTATTTCCTGTGAATATTTATATATGTTGGGTGGATTCTAGAAGAAAGGACATGAATATTGTCATTCATAGATTATAAAGGTGTAAAAATGGTAAAATTAAAGCTTGCAACCCAAAACTAGCGTATTGGGTAGTTCATCTGCAGGATGATTGCCTGTGAAAAAGCATAGTTTGCGAAAATCTCCTTCTGTGAGAAAGTTCTCAAACAGAAGGAATAAACACCAGACAAACGGGTTAAGGGAATAATAATATAGCGGTGCCGAGGTGTATCGTATTCATATTAGTGAAAATTTCAAAA
>WSZQ02101217.1:37295-52833 GCA_019419845.2 Weissflogia rhopalogaster
CCAGACAAACGGGTTAAGGGAATAATAATATAGCGGTGCCGAGGTGTATCGTATTCATATTAGTGAAAATTTCAAAACACTTGATACAAAAACTGATTTTTCGGCCACAAACTTTAGGAACTCTAACACAACACCATACAACTACTACAAATTACTGCAGAATGAAAATAGTAGTCATAAATTTCAACAAAAACCTCAAATCCTAATCCTATACCAAGTTGATAAATGACTACTTACAATAAGGTCATAAACAACAATTTTATGCCGTTATTATAGCAACTAATTAATGTGCCGCATTCTCGATACCCATCGTATATGGTGTTTCCTCGTCAGAAAGGTCAGGAAAAGTCCACGGCACAAAATGCCATAGGTGCGCAATCCAACGCAATGTGGACATTTCGCAACCGTAAGAGTAATTAAAAGCGCAAATGACCATACACGTCAAAGTCAAACGAACATTCCTATCATTTTCTATGAGATGTACGATATCTGCGGCCACCAAAACCTACACTAAATTGCATTAACATATGACTACTATCACAAATAGGACGTAATTTCTGAAAGTTTTTAGCTGCTAATGAAATTAACAAATACGTTTGAAAGGTTGATTTCGATTATCCATTTAAAGGTTGCCTCAAATTGACTTATTGCCAGATTAATAAATATCGTATTGAATTAACATCAATTAGGATCAACTGTAATTATTCCACAATTTAGGCAAATTTATTATTTAATTGATGACCCGCGGGCAATTCACATCTTTTAACTATGACCTTAACGCTTATTGAGTTTAATTAAAGTCGATGAGTCACTGAATGCATTATTAAATGTGTTTACTTTGATACATTCACTATTTTATGCAAATATCTATTTATTGCATCATTTTGTTAATGTTTTACTGAAAATAACTAAGAAAATTATGAGAATAATGAAATCAGCGTAGAAGCGCAGTATATATACTGAAAATAATATATTTTAAGAATCCTTTTAGTTTTATGAAAGAGAACAAGCAAATGGGATAAGTTGGTCATGATTTCTTTTCTGATGTACTATAATTCAAAATTTCACGATGTAATTTTTTTCACTTAAATCGATATTTAAGCGAAACATGTATGCCATGTTTATATCGCCTTTTTTGAGTCATGAGATTAATATTTTTCCATATACGCTACCAATACGCCACGGAGACCCCGGGAACCCGACGCAGCGCGTTAGGCCGGTATCCCAAAGGTCGCCGGTTCAAATCCGGTCGGGGGCTTCACATTTTCTCTTTCCGTGTTAAATTTCAATTAATTAATTTCTTTGTAAATTCATTAATTGTGCTATATGATTCTTCTTTGATGTGTCAATGCTAGCTAGTCTGGGGTCGTTCAAACAAGACTGTATGATAGTGGTTGTGTGAATGAGTAGGGAAAATCATTACTAAGTACTTGCTCTCAAATATGTAAATTCAAACTTCAATTGGCAATTTAGTCCAAATTCAATATAACGTATATTTTTATTTTTATTTAATTGAAATACAATTCCAAATTGAAATCATTTCGTTGTGGTTTTATTCCTGTTGTGTTTGTCACCAGGTTGTTTACTGCCAAAGCTTTACAATACTCTGTTCTAACGAACGATATCCTGCCGATTGGTTTTGTAACACGTAATTACATCATGGGATCACAATGTCGACGGTGAGAAGCATGTTGAGAATAGACTATTGAATACTGACTCACTGTCGTCCAAACTCAATGTATCCATCGTCATACATCAGCAACAAAAGTCTAATAACCGGCCAGCAGCTTTCAATAATTATTCCACTCTAATACAATAATTTTTGCATTCTAATTTCGAATCAGACAAAATATACAAACCCATCACCAAAAAAACAGAAAATAACGCAGTATAAACTAGAACACACCAAACAAATGAAACAGCGATGAGCAGATGGTGGTGACAATGAATCAAAATGCCAATCGTGATTTGAAAACGTGAAGGTACTACAAAATCACACCTCAACGCACACTCTTACCTTCGAATTACCGTAAACTGATTGTGAATTACGATTGACTAACTGCATCGCCTAAATGAAGTACTGCGTAAGAAAACAATCAATTAATTTCTTGTTGTACTTTTACCGTTATTAACAATAGAGATTCAGCCAAATACAGGACGTGATAAAATCGCGCAACAAATCTGTAAAATTGCAGGACAGATGAAAACAGATGTTACCAAAGCCGAACTAAAGTGATAATTACCCCTCCGAAAGGGGTAATTAAAATTAATGGATATATTAGCAGGTTTACACGAGTGAGTGCTTAACATAATTTCTGTTTAAGACATACGATGAAGCGTAAAGAATATTTCGTTATCCTTGGGTCTATCTAAGGACTGATCCTTGAAGTACTCCACGCTCTATGTTGCAGCTATCTTCTTCTGCTTCCGTGTTGACTAATAACTTGTCACCTCGGATGAAACCTTACCAAACCCAACCCAACCTTACCTAACTTTACCTGAACTAACTTTAGTTACCGGAACCTACCTTATCATAACCTAATAAAATGCATCCAACTTAATCAAATCTAAGCAAACCAACATAACCTAACCTAATAAACATAACTAACTCAAACGAAAAACAAACTAAGTCCGTCGACCCTCCTAAGATAAAAGTCATCAGAGTCATCAAGTTAATCGGAGCGCGGAAAAAGAAAGAAAATTCGCCGCGCATCGTGCGTCGCATCAGCTCAGCAAACATCGCATCACTTAGCGCAACATGTCAGGGGAAATCTAAGCAGGCCTGCATACTGCCAACCAGCGGCTGTGGCAGGACGTAACAAATGTGAAGATGCGACTTTAATCATTATCAGCGCTTGTGCATCTGCTCAGAACCAACAAACGACCTGAGCTAGAAGACAAAAGGCAAGGCGTACAACGCGCACACACGGCGGAAACGACTACTTCGAAATGGCTTCTTTCTAATTGTATAGCTCGCTGATGTAGGAAAACATCAGATACATTCAAACAAAGCCAGCAAATACTTACGAAACGTGTTGCTATAGATAATTGCGCTAACTTTTTCTCAAATGACACTACATACGTATTTATCTTCTAGAAAGTATCATTTTATAGAGGATTTATGATGCATTAAATTGGTATAAATTGATAATAAAGTGAAGACAACGTGTTAAAGCGTTGCGAATGTTTTGAGGAACCTATAACATCACGTATTATCAGTGTTTATTGTATGTTTTATGTACCAACAAGAGGTGAACGTTATCAGGTATCAGCATCACTTTGTAGCGGCGTGTATCATTTTGTTGTTTATTATGTGCAATGCGTGTGTTGCTGTTCCACCTAATATATATTCATTCCTGCGAGCAGCGCTCGTTCTTCGGCGCGATGCAGGTATTTAGCGATGGAATCGGCGTGATATTGTCGGACATAAATCGTGCTCGAAGTCCTGCCACGTTGGAAATTTACACATCGTATAAACAACAAGCCCACACAATTGCAATTCTTAACAAATCGGGTTGAGAAACAAATTTGCGATTAAGCAGGGTCGAACTAGAGATCAAAGAGACAGCATTACGGTAAGATTTTAGAGAACGGTACGGTAAATATCGCTTGGAGGATAGGTTAATGTGCTCTTGAAAAATAACGATGTCTGAACATTCGCTAGGGGAGTACCCGAACTGTCCGACGCAGATTTAACTAAACAATTTTGTACGTATAGCATACACTAGACTTGGCAAAAAAATAGGGAAACCCGTGTCTCCGGGTTTTGTCAACATGCGAGTTTATTCTGATACGGTTTTGTCTGTGAATTCCCGGGTTTAAAATCCGAGCAAAAACTCGTTTACCGCACCCCCTAGTGTAATATAGAAGACTAGACGCATGAAAGTTATTTTATTTTCATGGGTTTATTTTGTTTGATTTTACCGAGCATCGATTGCTATGGTTATTAGCTCTATTCAATTCTTTTTCAATGTAATTAGTCATATTAGAGGCTAACAACACTATTGATAAGAAGAACCCGGGACCTTGCCTATGGACCGCAATCGCGGGAACAATTAATCGCTGTTGTTTTAGTGTAACTCGCGTTGATTTCGGTTTTGAAATCTGAACCAAGCAATAGCACTCGCATCGATTACGGTTCAATAAACAAAACTTTTAGCATCATCTAGTAATGGGGCGCAGTCGCGTCGATTTCGGGTTTGAAAACAGAACCTTCAGAACCAAGCAACAGTGGAGCGCTTTCGCGTCGATTTCGAGTTTGAAAACGGTGCCAAGCAATATTGGGGCGCAACCGCATCGATGCTTGTATCGGAACCCGATACTTTCAAGATCAGCTGATTCTTGTATAGAAACCGAAACTTTTAAGAAAATCCAAGTTAAACCCTTAAAAGTAAAAGCCCGGTTTAACCCGAAACTAATAAGGCGGAAAACGGAGTAACCGGATACCCTTGACATGTCTAGTATACACGTTGAAAGCATTTCTTGGGATTTTTGCAAGTTTAACACAGTTTGGCCGAAAAAAAAACATCCAGTGTATCTTAAAAATTGCGTTCAGTCAAATCGATGTTGGACAGTCTTGGCACTTCTTCAAATAAATATAATGTTGCCTAATATAAAGTTTGGCTCCATAGTATATACCAAAACAAAGTAAATGTGGTACCGTCGAACTTGGGTCCCCTTAAATCAGCATTAAAAAATGCTAGAAAGTAGTTTGCTGTTAGAAAAATGTCTACATCATATTAAAATGTATCTAATTAAATAAATATAGGTAATATTAGAAAAATCAATCACCCTAAACCAATATTACCTTTATATGTAGTCTACGACTAATTTTATGGGTTGTAAGTCGATACATTTGATTTATAAAGTGCTTGAGTAATTTGGGAACAACCTATGTAAATGACTGGACCAAAGCCGAGCCAACAGCGTGAAGAATTCCAATTTGATTTCAATCCACTCGGACGCTCCCGTCATAATTTATTCCACTTATACGCCGAGGCGTACTAATGCACGCACCGCACGTAATTCACAATGTAAATGCTTTTAATACCCCTTAAACACTAGGGTGACTAAAATAGTCCTCCGTCATTTTTCGAGCAACCTGATTGTACTTGTCTTTTTGTCTTTTGTCAGTCTATACACGTACATATAGGGGTCACAACGAATAATACATTGCATGATACACGACTTTGTTGTAACGTTCACATGGTTATTCACGAATCAAAAACATATCCACCCACAGCCCACTCATAACTTCTTCCTTTGTTCTGCAATCGACACTTTGCTGCGTTAATATGAAATGTGTATTTGTCAAAGAGTTATTATTTCCTTATGGTGATTGTTTCGTCGCGTAAATTGCAATCGAGTAATAAATGAAGGATAAGGATGAAATATTGTGTAATCGAGATGAATTAAATGGATAATGCGTGCTGTGTTGTGCGTTAACCACGTCGGACATCCTGCTTATTCTGGCGCGCTTGCATTTCACAATTTCACCGTTTACGAAGCGCGTATGATTCGCAATTTGTCCATCATGGAGTACATCCTGCTATCAACAGCACGCTCGGATGGATGGCTCTTTCATTTAATTTTGGTATACAATTACGTCAATCAGTCTAAACTGTATCATAATCAATCATTGACTTTCAAGACACACTTATTAAATTATTAACGACTTCTTTTTCAAAAATTAATCTAACAAGGAGAGTGTCTCAGTTGTCCGTAATGGAATTGAATGAAAATGTTTGAACGTGTAATACAAATATAGAAATAATTTGTGCGAACAGGATTTATTGCCGATTTATTGACTGGATTTGCTTGCAATAGCACAATCTACAACATATTAGCAGCTCCAGTATCAAATGTAAAAATTAAATTTTACATGTTAATTTAAATGGGGCAATTTTGTCACGTTGCTAGAAGGCTTGTTGCTAATTTCCTATCGATGTCCCTTCTTTTCGGAAATAATTAAACATTGGTTTTGTCATTTTAAATTTAATTTATGGGAAAATAGTCAGAAAAACTTGCATCTACACAAAAAACTTTCTACTTTTCACAATTTCTACCTAACTAAATTATTTATACAATTGCAGCAATTATAATAGAATCAAACAACAATTTATCTAATTAAACTATTTAATAGCACGCGGATAACAATTTGCAAACCCATGTGAACCTCTAGCGAGAATAACTTTATTGTGCTCAAGCCGCAGTTGTAGTGTGGCAATATTGCGTTATTGTGATATTGAAACCTGAATGTCTTTGTTTGCTTGTATCGCTGAGTTCGCCGAGTGTTTGCAATAGCAGATGCATTCATCTCTTGCGCGGCGATCTTTTCATGCCCATAGACTTCGCGGATGCATAATGGCCGCCACTGTGTTCCCATTCCAATTACCGAGCTGCCCACACACTATCCGAGCGAGTGCATAGCATACTGCTGCAGTTTGCAATTTGCACCAACTGCACATGCGTCAAGTAAACAAAGTGTTGCAATCAATTTTCCAATTGGGAAAGTATACATTCATAAATGACTAACAATAAGAGAGTACCGCAGAGCAATCTACTCTCCTTGACCAATTATGCTGTGAATGAATGGAAGTGGTAAAAATGATTAATTGAGTGAAGAGATGCTCAATTTGTTCAGGGGTATTCGTTTTTATATAATGAAACATTATAAACATTAAATACGAACATTCAACAGGAAAGTTCCCAAACAGTCATAACAAGGTCCCCTTACAGATTCAAGACCTTGAGACTGGAGCATTGAGTTTGATTGGAGTGTTGAGCCCTGAGAAAACATATATTCTGATAGAGTTAGGATGCACCTTTAGAGGCTCGTATCTTTAGAGACTATTGAGTCTCTAAAGTGCATTTCACGCTCTGCACATTCTACTCCCTTGCAAGCATTTCTCGCTTGGGAATATGGGGGAATGAACCCCAGTGAGCGTGGTTTGCATTGTCGTTTTGCGGTTCACCACACGGCGATTTGCTACTGGCGTACCGCCAACCGGTTGAAAGGGTTTTGAAGCGACTTGCAAACATGCGACATGATAGAGAACCCCCAGAGTATAGCACCCTCTTGCAGTCAAGGGGTTATTCTATTAGTACACATTAGGTTGGGCACGATAGTGGCTGGTGGTCTTGCGCAATATGCATGTGTACATACACCCACTCGTATTTAGACACGTGACGAGAATCAATCATGCATGGCAGTCAGGTTGGCGTTGTTTGCAGATTTGTCAACCTGTAATCGCATGTGAATGAACTCTGTCGGACTAATGGAGCGAAACATTTAGGGTGAGAGTATGCACGAATATATTTCGACATGATATTCGTGTTTTTATTTTTCGAAAAGATTTTTCTTTTTTTACTTTTTAAAAATTACAAAAATTACTTTTTGATAACTTATAAGTGAAGTTCTACTTTTATTCTACCACTTGTCCTGCAAATTTGAAAATTATGTGTTGCCAGCATCAATTTCTATCCAGCGTCAGTTCAGATAAGTACGATTTTCCCTGCATCATTATTTCTACGTGTTTCGTGCTGTATTCTTTGTGCATTACTTGCTACTCTGCTGGGAAACTCATCAAAACTTCTTGAGTGAAGCTCCACAAATTTACAACTCACGGGGACATAATATTCTAAAGACCCTACGCGTAGTACAACGCTATTAAATCATTCACATAGATAGATTCTGAATGAGAGTCGAGAAAGTGGACAAATACTGACTTGTCAATTATTTCAACATCAATAATGTTCACTTTAGTAAGCATTATTTATATTAGCATAATTTCATATCTTTTGAACTTATCAACTCGCATATGTAAGTCAAGCAGCCTGAATGTCACTCGCGTCTCATATTTTAACACAGCTTCCGCTTGTTTGTCACTTTGAAGTACGAGAGCACTTCATTGCCAACGTGGGGCAGGGCACTGCAAACACACCTTATTCTCGGCACTCTGGAGCTCTTTGGGTCGCGGCACGCCGTTACCTGCAGTCTTTGTTGCCAACGCAGGAATTGCGGCATCCAACACTACGCACACATGTTACACGTGGTTGTAATCGACTTTAAAGGAGACTCCATTGTCTGCCCACGTTGTTTACATATAGAATACCTGCCTTTTTTGTTTTGTTTGTGCTACGTTTAAATAACCTACGTTAAAATGTGTACTACATTTTGTTCTTTTAAGTGCACCATTTCTTGGTTATAATTTTTTGTCTTTGGTTATAATATGTTCTGTAGATTCCTGTAGGTGATTTATAATTCTTTATACATTCAATGAGTCGTGTGATTTTAGATATAGAGATTTTGATAACTTGATAGAAGACTGCAATTGTATCGATTAATGCTAGTTTCAACTTTTATTTGACTAATAAATATGCCTCCGACAGGATATACGGGGATTGCAGATTCAAGTCCTGTCGGAGGCATTCATCATTTTCTCTTTCTAATTATTGTAATTCGTTATTAACATCCTAAAAATTGCATTCCGATGATTATTTGTTCGTATTCATATGTCAAGGGCAGATTCCCTGCGGTCATACTTCATGGCAATATGATGGTAGTAGTGCGTTCGAGAATGTAAACATCTCTTAATAAATAAATGTTCAAAAGGCGACAGACTTTTCCAGACTCTCACTCATTGTCAGAATCTATCTATATGATTGGTTTAATAGCGTTGTACTCTTTGTAGCGTCTTTAAAAAATTATATACCCGCTAGTTGTAAGTTCATGGAGCTTCATTCAAGAAGATTTGATGAAATCGTATTTACTCAACTGAAGCAGGTTAGAAATTGATGGCTTATACAATATTTTCGGATTTTACCAAGGATCAACTACTGTGGTCAAATTCAATTACTTTACAATTTAATTTGTCATTTTACAGATCAATATTATTAATTATAGATTCACCGCGAATCGAACCCTGGACCTTAAAGTCAGTAGGATCCCATTTATACAATTACTGCAGACCTCAGTGGCTGCGGGGTTCAAAACTCTGCAACTTGTCGTGAATAGGTGTCATGTGCTTTATATTTCCGATTCTCACCTCTGGTGGTAAAAAAAATGGCGCCAAATTTGTTTGATCTAATGCTTTTGTGATTCCTGCTACCATTTTGTCTTCATCAGTCATTACTTTTTCCTCTGCATCTCTGAATCTGGTTTTAAGTATGAACCTAAGGAAAATACGTGATCTACTAGTAAATAACAGGTTCTGGACCATAGAAATATCCAGAGAGTTACTTCAGAAGTTATAACAGAAGTTTACTAGTAAGTTTCAAAGGAGCCAAACCTCAAATTTCTAACTATCATTTAATCAGTAATATCATAGTCAAATGCCGATTCTTATTGGTTTTCTAATTAGATTTTGATAAATAAACCAATTCAAATTCAGGAAAACTAGGCAACTTCTTTAACGCTGCTTTGTCTGTTAAATGTAAATAAAATACGACGAACGTTTACAGAACCATTTCTATGAAAATGTACAAAGTGTACGATGTTTACAAAATATGCAAAACATCTATAAAAGTTTCCCAATAAAATACTATTTATCCCATTCCAGTTTATGTTTGCAACTTGTGAGAAACTTGCAAGAGTCATGATATCAATCAGTGCAATTACTCGCGAGACTAAACAAACGAATATTTAAATATTTAGGACCTAAATATTTAGCACAACCTCAAAACCTAAAAAATCTAAATTAAACAGTTCCAGATTCGATCACTGAGTGCAATGCGCAACAGTAAATAAGAGAATCGCAAGTACGAGGAAGTCTCGTCCAAGAGCTACTAAGAATGTGAGATTAATGCTGTGCTGAAATCTTCAGCTTTAAGCTGGAGCAAACTGTATGACGCGACGCAATTTATCCGACCCACAATGCACGGAATGTTTCGCCTTTGTCGCTCCTTGCCACCCGCAAGCAGCATGCAAAAATAAATCTGGGATAAATTTGGAAGCATCTTAAAATAATTCAAAATCGCCCAATCGTCTTGACTTATTTTCATGTCTCATATTTTATTCTTTATTCTAAAAGTAAGTTCACAAAAGTGGCATTAAACTATGTGTAGGTGTGTGACGAAATATTCTTTGTATATAAGGATTAATTTATAAATAATAGTTATAACTGCCTGGATCGAAACAGAGTGTGTTCATTCGAATACTATATTTGGAAAATATGTTTATGTACACAATGTGTGCGACTGCGAATCACGCACAACCGCAAACGCTCTCGGAATATCAATCCAAATTGAATGCTAAATGATTTGTTGAAAGTTCATAACGTATTAACGGTTTGTTTGTATTTTACTTGGAAGAGTTATACGAATTTTCTATTAGGATATATTCAGGTTATTGAAAGTTGTTGACGTGAAATCATGTTATATGATGAAAGGTAAATCAATACAATAAACATTTGAGAAAAATCTGCTTAAAATATTTAGGAAATAGTTTCTACTAATCCTAGAAAGAAAGAGTTTATCTGGGAATGAAAGAAAATCTTCATGTTCCGAAGGGATAGTTAGAATTTTTTAAATAAAAATAGTTTTTATAAACTCGTTGTAATTTGGTTTGTATTTGAGATAATTAAAGTATTTTAACGCTGCAGGAAAGAGGAAAATGTCATTTTTCAGTTTGAGTTATTCCTGTTTTTGAATTTTACATGAATCACGAAAAATTAACGTCGTTAATTGGATTACGCTGAATAATTCAATATAAGTTATGTATTTCTATTAATTCTTGATAATTTGTAGTTAAACGATTATACAGTGAAGCCTGGTGTATATGGAAAAAAAATTGAATATTATACGCCAATTTTACGCATCAATGAAATCTACTTTTAACCATCCCATAAATTCATTTTTCGCATAGAAAATTGCCAAATAATCGCATAAAAAATGATTGAATTTTAACAACACCATGCCAGAATGAATCATTTTAAATCAAAGGCCTCAAAAAACAGCAGTAAACTTGTGTTTTGCATGGTATAACGCCGCTGTTATGCTTAAAATTCCAGCAGGAAAGCAATTACAGGCACACGGCAAAAGCAGGCCTAAAAATAGACGTCATCTCCCTGACGAAATAAGAAATAACGCACGCTGTTTGCGCATGAAATCCGGCACGATATGCACACGCAATGCACGTGCGCACATTAAGTTGACTTAACTGGAGGCACACGTGGAAATATCCAGCTGTGAGCCCAGTCAGTTTTTGAAAAGTTTGTTTCCAATTACAGATTAACATAAAACAACAATAAACTTTAAAATATCGATTCTAAAGAAAAAAATGTCACGGACGTCGTCTATCCGTAACGAACAGAAATATCGATAAGTACCGAACGAACATATAGATAATAATCGATATCTGAAATATAATTATTAGTATCAGACCGAATATAGGTAAATACCGCTATCGAGACTTTCTTGGAAACGTCTAATATAAAAGTTAGAAACTATTTATGACAGTTTTCTCTATTTCTTACAATATTATAGAAAATCAAGATTAAATTGCGACGAAATGATCAGATATCAAATGAGACCAAATATGGCAATCATAAAATTGTGAAAGGTTTGTAAATCGAAGCTAATTTCTCTCCGAAACTATTTAACGGTACAAATGACGATGATTTACACGCGGGTCGGCGAATTTGCAGTTAGCGATTTGGCGTCGTTTTCATCTGTCACGCTTTCGGCTCGCAAACATCCCAGCATCGAATATGAATAAATATCATATCACGGCCGGCAGATCGCCGCTTCATGCAGATGAAGACCAATTCCCGACCAAAACGCCCGATAACAACATGATAATCATCGCGCTAACTAACTCACCAGTAAACGCCCGCCCGTCCACCACAATCAAATCGTGAAGTCGATTGTAAAATCAAAGAGAAAGTCTAACTCACCTGCAACAAACAGAAACGAGAACAATGATTAATTACGATTGCAAAACGTAATGGATTGCTAGTACGAATAAAACGGGTGCGTCGATATTTTCGAATCAATTAAGAAAGAAGCGTCGGCGCCTAATGATAATAAGTATGATTAGCGCTGATTAATATGATTAAATGGAAAGGGATATTTAATTAAATTAATCACAATCAGATGTAGACGTGTTGATGATGATATTTAATATGGATTCACGCTTGGATGCACATTGTGATTGACATTTGAACAGGCAGTTTGATTTTATTTGTTACTTTCGTATTTCAATATTTTCATGGTGTTTATTGTTTTTATCACGATATTTACTTTTTAATCTTAATGGGTTTAAAACTAACCATTGATAAACTAATCAAGAACATTTTCTCAAAATTCCAAGTCGATAGCTTCCGCATTTATTAAGTTATAGAACATGAAACTCATAAAAATATATAGTATTCCTATATTTATTAAACTTTAAACGAGTTTAAAACAGCGATTTCCGAGTTTGCGCAGACGATTAAGAAAATTTTACTGGACCGATTTGGCAGAATGATAGCTTATTTTATAAATAATTAAATTCTCTAGAATATGACGTTAATTGTTTTTTTTAATACCGTGTGAGTTTTTAACGTGAAAACTTTAAATATCTCGAGAAATATGCTCTGAACGAAAAAATTGTTGGTAATCAAAAAGTAACCATTCCATGTGGGAAATATGATCATAGTATACTCAATATCTACTGTTCTTAGGAATTATACATTAAATTGACCTCAAAATCAGAGTTATAGCACCTTAGAAAAATCTTGAAATGAATGTATTTTTGACCAGGTAAATGAGATTTCCCTTCAACCAATAGTTTATTAAAAATGAAATAAATTCAACTAGAATTTCATTGAAAAAATTGTTTTCCTGATCTTTGGAGTTATTAAAATCTTTGAAAAATATTTTATTGACAAAAATAGAAAAAAAATGCTTATGTGTAGATTGCGAAATATACTGCTATAATTGAAGATGTTCCACTCACAATTCGTTAATTTGTTTTTAGTTGTGCCACTTTTAAATTTAGTTATTTCATCAAAGAAAGACATTTGCTAGTAAAATTAAGAACATAATCAATAATAGCATGAAACATATCTAGGAATATTACGATTAATGAATTATGCAACATTTTCCTACGATATAGTTTTCAAATCGATAATAAAATGATTATAAAATATTCTTTAAAAGGAGTTGTTCCGAACAATGATAACATCCCCCGGGGTGGAGTCAAAATAAAATTCTTATCATGAGAACCCCCCAAGCCCTTTTATTTTATCCTTGAGACGATGTTTTTAAGCAGTCTTTGTAATTTCAAAAATTAAAAAAGCGAACAAAAACAGTGTAATGATAACATTATCATCCTTTTCAAACAAACCGCATGCGTGGCAAGCAATGCTTATCCAACCGGAAATGAATCCCAATAAGAAATTGTACAAGCACCTGAATGAAGAGTGCCAGATGCATACATTTGTCGACAATTTACATACGCTACCCATGGGCCAGGCATCAGCCATACACAGCCTACTCAAACGCAGCTATCTGCTAGCCTCTACCTACCAGTTAGTCGTTACAGCTACGAATGTAGCCGAAAAAAAGCCTGCATGCGCATGAATGTAAATCGCTGTAAATTGCTAGCGCACGATAACAGCCAAAAGGCAGAGAAACGAATATGACGCGGCGTGATATTGCGACGGCTGCACCGCTGCCATTGATTGAAACATCTATTCTCGACTGCATCATCAACATAGTCATAGGCGGCAGCATGGGAATAAACTACGCAGCAGCAGCCACACGAAACGAAAGATGGCGAGGTATTCTGTTCAATATTCCACTTCATCAACATGTCTGAATTGCATCGGCATCAGGAAGTGGTACTTTCGGCCGGCGTGTCTTTGTTGATTGTTTTCTATTCAAAGATACTCTGACAATGTGCCGGTCAATTGTTGACTTTGTAGACTTACAACTTAATTTACATTTGTTGCTTTATATGAATGAATGAATGGTTTGTAGGATCGTTAGTTATTATGTTTTGCAGGAATTTTACTATGCTTTTTTATTGATTTACAATGAATTTATTATTGTAATCAACATTTTCGCAGTTAACATTAAGAAACTTTTGTTTTTTTCTTCTACTTATTTCTGCTAATGTTTCTTCCAGAATATTTCTGAGTTCTTGAGTATTCTCATTTGGTAGGTTGCTAGCCCAAGATGAAAAAGGTTACCACTGTGAAGTGTGAAGTAAAATATCACAGAAAAGAATTTTATTAGAGATTTCCATAAGAAAAACCCCTCCTCCTTTACACATGTTGTTTATGTGAGATCCAAATGAGTATGAATTTAGAGAGAACCATTTTTTTGACTCGGTGCAAGTGGCCTAAAACGAAGATTAAAGTATGCAATTTTCAATTGATCCGTCCATAAGAGGACATATTCCCTCGATTTTCTCCGAAACTAGACGAGGGTGCTTCAAGATATTCCAACAAAAATTGTAGCAAATTCAGAGAGGAATATGCTGATGAAAAAAAAATCACGATCGAGGTGGTGCAGATAGGAAAAATAGTTAAAATACAGCAATCACCGACGTGAGAGTAGTTGCCAGAGTGAGTAGACTTGCCCACAACCAAATTCTCGGCATGGTAAGCAGCTTACCAACTGTGCTACTAGGCTCTTGTTTTTATTTTGGAAAGCACATCACAGATTTGTGAATTGTTAAGTTGTTCTTAATGTCGCATATTATCGCATATGCGACAGTACGATTAAAAACATTGATGAAATAAAAATAACTTTAATGAATAAAATGGTTAATTATTATTGAAATCTAATAAAATAATTTATGTCCAACCAAGTGGCGCAGTGGTATGGTTGATGACTACTGCCCACGAGGTCCCGAGTTCGATTCGATTCTCGGTGGGGGTGCATACTAAAGTGAATTCTTCTTATCAATAGTATTAACCTCTAATATGACTAATTACATTGAACAATAATTGAATAGAGCTAATGACCATAGCAGTCGATGCTCGGAAAAATAAAAAATTCTTATGCGTTCATCTCAAAACTTTCTTGATGATCTTTGTTGGAAACGAAAAAAGATTTGATCGAAAATAATTGGAAACTAATAAAACTGAAGATATCAACTCCTGGGAGTTGCCGCAAGATTCCCGGCGATATTTTGTGATTGTTTTGATTGAAAGCTTTAATTGAATTGTAAGATCCCATCAGAAGCGATAGGAATACCGTCGTGGAAAGTGTGAACCATGGAAATATACGAGATGATTGCGTTGAGAATGTAATTAGACGCCGCCATCACGCTGATTGGCGTTTGATGAGACACGACGCAATCGGCTTTCATCGATGATGCCTGGATGACATTTCACATTGATGATCATTTTCACCTGATGCTATTTGCGATTAATGGTCGGTGCTAAAGAGGTGAAAATCGGATGAATTTGAAAAAAAAAACGGGAGAAAATTTTACTTTCTTCTTTTAATGACAAGTAAACACACACACTCACACACTCACACACACACACACACACACACACACACACACACACACACACACACACACACACACACACACACACAC
>WSZQ02101229.1:0-10767 GCA_019419845.2 Weissflogia rhopalogaster
ATATTTTTGTTGTAGTATAATTTCTATTAATTAATATATTATGTAATGGGAAGGGTAAATTTTTAAGGTGGCAACATTTAATTCTTATTCTACACATGATTATTGCGGTTAAATTGATTTTAAATTCTGCATTTTCATTGATTAATTTATACAACACTCAGTATTTCTTTTCAATATTTTACCTTCTTCATCTACTGATTTATCTTGATAATATGATTTTATGATTCAATATTCTTAACATGTGTAGCACAAATATCAGGATTTTTTGAATAATTTTATGAAATTATTTTAAAAGTTTGAGAGAAAATCTTTGTTGGATAACTTGGAAAATTAAAATTTCCGAGAGGTTATTCATGAAAATGTTGAAAACATTTCTAACGCCCCCATTAAATATATCCGATAAACTTGGGCTAAATATCAATAAAAACGGCTTTTCTTCTACTTTCATGTGAAATACTCATTACTTTTGTTGGATAAGCCTGAAAGTTAAATCCCAGGCGTGCTTTTGAAAATGTCCAACAATTTGTACTTGTGTAAAAATTCTTCAATTTTCAAGGGTCCAAATAAACTTGGGCTTGCTGTCGTCTGAAAAAAAAAACACTTTGCTTCTATTACAAAAGAGGTTCTTAAAGTGAAACTCACGTGTCCCTAGAGAAAAATTACAATATCACGAAAACTGAATAAGGAGGCGCAGTTAGAAAAAGTTAGAAAAACTCTGTTCGGGGTGTGCCGCAAAATACTACCAAAACCGTAACCACTGGCGTTTAATTTATAATTAACTGATGTAAAAATGATCACGAAAATATATTTTTATAAACTAATCTTTATAATAACTGATTTATTATTTATTTATTTTTGGTAAAGTTCAAACGATTTTTCAGCAAAAACCATACAAGCGCCCACCTGGGCAGCACAGTTGATAATGCTTCAGCTTACCACGCAGGCGGACGGGGTTCGAGTCCCCGGGGTGGGTGGGCACCCCCACATGTGTGTATTTATTGTTGATAAAAATTCACACAAAAATCACTTAGAAAATTCACACAATTAAAATTCACTCATACAAAAATCACAATCAAGAACCATTCAACAATCGCAATGCGCAACTCACCAAAAATAATAACCAACACGCAACAAGAAAACCACTGACTGCATTCACACTATCACTCCACATCAAGATCCAATATCAAAAGCACAACAATAACAACAACATCACATTTACAATCGCAATAACATGTAAACAAAAATATCTCACCTTAAAAGCGTTTCTAATAATATATAAAATAATGTTTTATTATATTTTACTCAATATTATTAGGCGATAATGGCTATATAAGGTGCAATGAAATATAATAAGACATTATTATATAGTATTGTATTAATAATTAACACATTTTCAAATTAAACGAATTTCAATGATGGTTGAAGACTACTTTTATATATCACATTGTATTTGTTGCGAACATAAAATCAAATAAAATACACAACCTGCTTTTATTTTTTGATTCAGATTCTCATCATTTCTCATTGTATTTTTTTTTTCTACAGCGCACAAGAATTTAGCTCGGTGTCTTAGCCGCTCTTCTTCCCTTCCAATTGGCAAATACGTCGCCGTCTGTTCTTCCCACTGTTGTGATGAGCGCACATTTCGGTTTACCGAACGTGTATATAACCCAATGATAGACAATCACAATCATTCCTTGCTTCGCATTCGGGTGGTGCACAAATAATTCGGATTATTATACTTCGTTCTGCGCATCGCTTCCAAAGTTTGTAATTTTCGGATACGTGTATTTCGTATATTGCTTCAAGTTTCGAAGTTTTCATCAATTTCAATCATTTCGATATACTCATCCAAGATGATATTTAAGGTAAGTTTGTTTTAAAGTATTATTACTCCAAAATTGAATTTACTAGGTATATATTTTTATTTAGAAAATCCATATTTTTTTAAATATTAAAACATTTTATTTTATTTTTATTAGCAAAATTAAGAAAGAAATTTGTGAAACTACATTTAATTATTTGATGCGAATTTTAGTCTTTAAAAAATATATTTTATCTAGTAATTTTACTAATTGCATTTCATAATTCATCTACATAAAATATGCGACCGCGACTGCAGCGTTAATTACCTCTTAGGTGCCTTACCAAACGGATATATCACATACCATACCAGAATTTACGCCTACGCTGATTGCATAATACCAAAATAGTCTGCAGGCAGCAGTAAAATTATTATATGTACATGCAGCTTCTACTAATTTGTATAAATTCGCGTATACGGAATTTACACAAGAAGCCTATTAAGCGTTGTAACTTCTCATGAATCCTACTTTATAATAATTATTATACGCAACTCATGATGTTCAGCAATTGGCTGAGAATATTGAACTACCTTAAATGTCCAATGAGAGAAAATAACAACGCCCAATAATTAATATACAAAGAATTTGATACATCACTACTCCTAATATGCATTAAAGCATTCAAATGTATGATAATGTTATTTTTCTACACTTATTGTATAATGTACACATTTCAGTATCGTTTTTATTAGAAGTAGTAGTAGTAATAGTAGTGCCTTTAATGGCATTTCATTCGTACATTATTTACGGCATTTCTCGTATTTGTATTAAGAAATTATAATTTTCAGAGATCATAATCATAGAAAAAGTATAGCGTACAACTCGCATTGAATGCCATTCGCTCACTCATATGAGTTTCTCATACTTATGAGGGAAGAGGTACCTTCCCATTCTTGTTCTGCAATATACTAATTCTCTACTCCCATTTTGTAATATACATATTTCAGTATCATTTTGATTAAGAAATTATTTTCACACATAATAGTCATAGAAAAAGTGTACTGTACAAATCGCATGAAATGCCCCTTCCTCACTCGTATGTGTTCTCATATCTTGAGGAAACGGAGAGCATACCATGTTCGTTGTACTATTATGGGTCAAGCGGATAATGTTGTTTAATCATTTTGAGTACTGAAAATTTATATTGTGCCTGTTTTAAATTTCAATAGTTCTACATAAATAAAAAAGACATTCAATTCTTTTCATTCAAATTAAGTTTATTGATGTCTCAATTTTCCCAGTTATTTAGTCGTAAATAATTAAACAAATTCCATTGGACAAAAGAAAAAAGAAATTAGCAAACAATTAGTAATAGAATTGCGGTAATGTATCGATGAAGTAAATTCAATAAACGCTCAGTTGCACGCTCGCGAAGATCAACCAACTCGAATCTTCTTTGGCAATGCATTCCCTTTCGCATTGCATTGTTTCACTACTTTTTATGCGGTGATTTCACAGTCGGAGTTGTAGTCGGAGTCTTCAAGTATTCTTCGCGCTCGTACTTGATATACTCTCGTACCAACTTCTGCATTAGTGTGCACACAAAGAACTTCGGATGTAACATCATGAAACAAAGACTTAATGAATATAACTGACACCAGCATTCCACACGCTGCGTCGGCCCACGTAATATTTAGCTGTGTAGGAACATTGCGGACAAATAAGTTTATAATTACTCTTGCAAAAATTATGGAAAATGGATAAATATCGCAATACATTAATGTAGCAACGCGACATATGGAAACCGTTTGCCAAACTCCTTTAATAGCCATGTAATGAACACACAAAAAAAACTAATTAGTAGTAAAAGGCAATATTTATGTTTGATTCGTAAAAATGCATATTTATAATTACTTAAAAGAAATGTTGAAAAGTCGCTGCACCATTACGTTGTTCTTCTTACAATTAATATGTATTGCTTTAAAATTTGGTTTTTATGGTTGAAAATACCATGTTCAAAATTCGATCAATTTTGTTATTTTACATAATAAATAAATGCTTACTTCTGTAAGATGTCGAAGATATACAAACTTTTCGACAGCCAGTCGAAAATTTATTTCGATGCCATTCGATATTTTATTCATTTCGCCTAGCGGATGAAGATATTCCTCGATGATTGGTGTTCAGTGGCGATGTGTCGGATCGTGCGGAATGTTGCTTATTATATAATATAATTTTAGTTTAAATACGTTTGCTGTGCTTACTTAAGATTAACGCAGAAGATGCTGTTGTTGATTCTCAAATTTAGATAAGCATCAAAACGCTTGGCATCTTGACATCGTGGCAACTTAATTATTTATTTACGTTTTGCAAGGGTTTTTGTACATTTAATCCAATAATACATAGATATTCATATGGAACAAACCAACTTAATGTATTCACTTTTAAAGGAATTATAAAGTTTTTAATCAAATTATATTTAAATGATGAAATAACTTTATTGCATTTATTGCTTTTTTAAGCCACTCATCGTGATCACATTTGCATGCATCAGATTTTATTGCATTATCACATAGTGCAGATAGGTTAAGGTTGAACGTCTTGCAGAATATATTGGTAGATAGTACATGCTTAAATCTTGAAATTCCATTGCAGTTTGAGCATCTAAAATATCGACAATCAACGGAAGGATGTAGCACTTTCAATCGCAGATCAAACGAACAATTACAATTGAAGTATCATTGCATTCAAAGCTTTAATTACAATAGTGTTTAAAATTTAACAAGTGTTTACACATATCTATAAAAACCTAGACAATTCACACATTAATTCAATGATTTAGGTTATGTTTTTTTCTAATCAGATCGTTTATATTCCTACGATTCCAATGGAATCTTCTACGAGAAATCCAACATGAATTAATGGAGATAACCTGCTGTGAATGTATTAAAGTCTCCATAAACCAGTAGGCTTTCATTACCGAGGATGAGTGTTGATCGTTTAAATGTCTTACTAGAATGAAATTGTCGGCAAATCAATATTACTTATGGTATGTTAAAATGTAAACAAGGCGATTTTCTATATAATTCACGTTAATGGTAATTCTAAATACATTTTTCACAACGAAGAAAATTACACATAACATGTCACGATCTTAGAGAAAGTTTATCAAGATATAAATGTTTACAAAACCCATATTAGTTGTCGATTCCGTGAATGGTGAAATATTACATCCATGTTACATGGTTGATAATAAATTACCGAACGGATTACTGATTAGGCGATTATCTCCCGTCGGCGTACGTAAACAAGCAGAACAACATTGTAATTTGTGGGCGGTGTGATGCGACGTAATTGTGCATTAAACGTCCAAATCATAGTTGCATCACTAAATCACCAAAAATATTAAAGATTTTCATCCTGCTGGGGAACATTAGTCATTATTATGTTATTATAGACGTGCTTGAATTTTGCGCGTAGATTCTCTGCGTTATCAGAAACATTATAAGTTAAACTACATAAGCATTATTACTGCTGACCATGGCTTACAAAACATACATCAACGCGACATTTTATGCCATTACCCATGCGTGGATCTTAGGTTCAAGACAATATTGACTGAGGTTAGGTTTTCTTAGGTTTCCAGTGCGCTTTTAACCGATCGTGTACTGGTGTGGTATGCGAACAAAGAAAGAAATGTAGGCATCTGCGCTACAAAAGAGTGTCTTTTAATGTCACGATCAATTAGGTATGGGTGCAGAAGCACGAGCGAACTGCGAGCATCCGATTCTATGCCAATAGCACAATGTCGCTCAAATACGTGTATTATTTTTTTAATCCCACAAAAATTAAGGCATTTATCGTAATTTGTGCATAAAATGTTACTTTTATTGCTGATGGTATAGAAGAGATGTTGATGCAATAAATATAATGTTTAGACTGTAGAATATTGTGTCAGTAACCTGAATAATAACGCTAGTCTGGGATTGGCGACCTTGTTATTAAAGATAAACAAATCGCACCACATATAAACGATGTAAATTGGCATACAACATAATATATTCCAAGACCTCAACAAGAACAACATTTTCTTCAGCTTTAAGTAAATTAGTAGAAATAAAGAAGAAATTTCTAAAACACTGAACGTGAACACTTATTAGATAATAAACGTTACAGTTTTATCCAAAGGAATAGACAAAGTTACAATACCAGTTGCAGGAATATTACCGGTCTATTCAATTCTTATGGATACTTATCTTGAGTTAGTACTTGTTAGGAAGGCTGTCCAATTAGAAACGCATCTTATGCGTCGACAAACTGACAACTATCCGTTCCACCTCAATATACTACTATAGTCTCTCCACTCATTACTTAAACACCTGAAGTACGAACCAAGTAAGTAAGAACTTACTTCTGCTTCGTATACGATAGGCGAAAAAACGGGGCCGAAATGGGTCGTCTCAATCGCATGCTTTATCTACCAGATTACACAATATCTATTTCCATGTTTTATTTTCCTGGTAATACTTATAAGAGTAATTAATCGAAACAACTCAATACTAACAGTTTTGTTATCTTAATTTTATAGCTTATTAAAAATCAACAGTTTATAGTAATAATATGGTCATGAATTTTATGAAAATTGAAACAAATTATCATTCGAAACATGATGTCGTTAGGTCGTGCTAAATCTAAACTTCAAAATTGTTTTACAAGAGTTTAGTTGCAATTTGACCACGATTTATAAGTACTTTTATTGCATCTAGAGTGCATTTTCACGAACTATATCGCACACACGTGCTTGATTTAACAACTTTAAATATCAACTTCTCATAGCCTCATAACCTCACCTTAAAACAGCACATTTTCATTTTTCAATTTTCAACAACTAGAGCTAGAAGCAAGAAGCAGATCATGTAATGAATGTATTTCTAAGAAAAAGTTTCAAGGCGATTGGAAGTATTGAAACCCTATCGTAACATTATATTGCTTAACATGAAATATGCTATGCACACGAGCATGTTATAAAGTTCATATGAGTGGTATAGGTACAAAATGTTGAAGAAGTGCATCAGTATTTACATTTTTCATAGTATTTTAATAGTTTTGTAGTACTTAGCATCTATTAACGAATGTGGTAACTATTGGCATTACCAAAGTTGTATTTATTGGAAATTGCCTGGTTTCAACGAGGAAGACGTAGAAATATTATATTCCTTGCTTAGAAAAAGTGAAATCCATTAATTTAATGTTATTTATGCAATCAAATGCGATTAATATTTAATTGCAAGATTTGATTAATTTGCGATCAAGAAAGTTTTTGCATCCCTAAATAAGTTTTGCATATTCAATTGATTCTCTTGGTATTATGTATGTAAACATGTTATTTTATTGAGAAATAATTATTTTCACACCTGAGATACCCTTTAGTCGAAGGAGTTGCAGCACTCACCTTCGGCCCGTACTGCAATTTCTCATACTCCTGAGGAAAGAGGTACCATCCTATGCTCATTGTACAACATAGTGATGTTTATTAAAGACTAGAGGTACTTCAAAAATGGAAAATAGTATATTGTATAAGCTGCATTAATCCGTGTGAGGTAAGGGCCTTCCATGCGAGTTGTACACTATACTTTTTCTTCGACTATTATCTATGAAAATGTTACTTGTTTAATCTAAACGATACTGAAATGTGTACATTATACAACAGGAGTACAAAAATACTTTTTTCACGTGGAAATATATGTGCCTGCTATATAATAATATTCTTCGACACTTGATGCGCATGCGTCTTACATCAGCTAAGAACATAGTTTACATGAGTTGGAGAGACGTGGTTTTGCAACTAACATGATAACACCGTGCATGCAATAGATAGTGAAGCACGTAATGCATCGGGACACATGATGCAATATTATACCAGACACACGTGATGCATTTTCAATCGATATTCAATCGATAAATATATAGAAAGATATTATAAATGACAAATTAAACCAAATTATTATAGTATAAATATACTTGTATTAATTTAAATTAAATTAAAAATAATTAAATTTTAATATGCTATACATTATATCATTGTTTGACAAATTAACCATAACGTGTGATATGTATGTGGGCACAAATAGTTGCTATTAAATTGTTTGATTTATGACCAGTGCATAAAGAAAGTTTCACGCGGAATTCTTGTAAATCAAACTCTAATGGGCTTTGCTTTACGCTTCTATATTTACCAGTTGGCATAGTACCAAAATAATTTGAATAATTCAAAAAGCAGTAAATACTCTTTAATATTCATCGCTTCATGGAAACAGCTATTAGAGGATGTTATACAATTATTAAATATGACATAACATATTTTATCGACAAATTATTTTATGTTATATATTGACACTAACATGGGGCCTCTGGGAGAAATATTTCTGTAGACAATCAATTTTAATGACTTTATTAAAATTTGTGCGGAATATGCAATGACTATTTAATACTACCTTACTTCTTTCTCTACCTAGATATCTGTGATTACCATTGCTTGTTTGGCAACAACCTTCGCAGCCATTGCTCCTGGACAGAATGCATACTTACCACCTCAACAACCTGGATATAATTATAATAAACCCCAACAACCCTTCCGTCCACCTTCATCACCGCAACCATTCCGACCATCTCCATCCGGACCAGGTCCAAAACCAACTCCTACTTATGGTCCACCATCGCCCCCATCTCCAAGACCAACATACGGAGCACCGGCACCACCACAACCTACCTACGGTGTTCCAACTCCCAGACCAACCTATGGGCTGCCTAGTCCTCAGCCACCACGTCCATTCAACCCTCAGGGAACTCCCAAACCCACATACGGGCCACCACAAGGCCCACCACCATCTGGACCTAACTACGCTGGACAATCAACATCCAATGTTGGACAGCATGCGCCGGTAAAATATACAAACTGTAAATAAAATGTATATTAAATAATGATATACTGTATTAGGGTGGAGATCATCATCACCATGAACCGGGAATGCCTTTCGACTTCAACTATGCTGTAAAAGATGACCAATACGGTAATGACTATTCGCACAATGCTGTGAGCGATGGAGACGTTACCACCGGTGAATATCGCATCCAGCTCCCCGATGGCCGAACGCAGATTGTGAAATATACTGCTGATTGGAAGACTGGTTTCCATGCTCAGGTTTAACTTAACATAAGATTAAGGAAGGAACATTCTTGGAATTAATCATAATTATTACATATTTTAGGTGAAATTTGAAGGAACTCCTACTTATCCCCAATACCAAGGCCGCCCAAGCAACAACCAACCATCATATCAGCCCGGACCAACTCAAGGTTACCCATCTGGGCCATCTCAGGGCTATCCCAGTGGGCCGTCGCGACCAATCCAGCCACCAACTCAGGGATACCCCACTGGTCCAGCGAGACCTAGCCAACCCACTCAGGGATATCCATCTGGTCCAGCCAGACCTACACAGGGTTATCCAAGTGGACCAGCTAGGCCTAGTCAGGGCTATCCAAGTGGGCCAGCCAGGCCCACTCAAGGTTACCCGTCCGGTCCATCTCAAGGCTATCCCAGCGGACCAAAACCAACACCCAGCTTCCCATCACCTGCCAGGCCAAGCGCTCCCACTCAGGGATATCCAAGTACTCCTGCCCGACCGAATCAAATTCCAAGCCAGCAATATACCCCTGATGGAGGATATAAATATTAGATCTGCAGACACCAATACGACTTAAGAATGCCGAAGTATAATGAATACTTACAAACACAATGGTAATTATGGCACCATTCATCTCTGAATTCTATTTTAGTTGAGAAATATGATAATATATACATTTTATTTTTAGGGTATTCTGATATTCAATAAACTGTATTATAGTTTATAAAATGGATATAGATGTAAGGCAATTGATTATCAAGATAGTATTATTATTATTTATGGTTTTACTTTAGTTTTGTCATTTTTACTATCGATGTATTTTATTCTCCGAAATAACTATACATATTTATTTGAAAGATTTCCAAGCATGCAATTATGAAAAAGACCAGGTTATTGATAGTGATATTGATATATTACATGTAAAGCATAACTCATTATCTCTTTATAGAATTCATTTCTTCTTTTAAAATGTAAACTGCTGCAATGTGACGATCTGAAATAAACATATTTTTGTAAAACAAATTTTTATAGTTTTCCCTAATTAATGCTATTGTGGCGAGTAAGCTCTAACGTAGCCTTAGTGACACACCTAGCTAGGTAGGTAGGTTATGGGCGACTGCAATTGTTAATTGTGATGTTAACCTCTAGAGTTATTTGGAGTCAATACATTAAGAGTGGATCAAACTCTCTATAAGGTGGTGCTGAAACCAGGGAACTTGAGATCCACCACTTGAGTGCACCAAATTGTCTTCAATCTGATTGTCACATTCAATTTTCAAAGTTACTACCAATCGTACCCCAGAAGCTTCATCGATATTTACAACTAGCTTCAAACCTCTAAAACAGTGGACTATTATCACACGAATTAATTCTTAGGTTGCTAAACCTCTTTAAACAACTTTACCGCGGAAATCATCATCCGCGTCTTTAACATTCTCTACTGTAGAAATTCCGTGGTAACCTTCCAAAATTGGTACAGAGATATTATTAACAATAAGAAGCACAGCTCTAGTAACCATCATGTTGGTACTGGGACATAGGCCTATAGGTATACATTTTTTAATACAGTTAATAGCAAGAAAATGTGTTGTTTCCGCCCGGGATCGAACCGAGGACCTTCCGCGTGTTTGGCGGATGTTTTTTTTTTAGTTTTGAACAGATTTATTAATATTAACAAAACAATACACTAAGCATATATATATAAACAATTATAAAATAACTAGACATGTATATTTACAATGATATAATGGCGTCTAATCTGAAAACCCTGCCATATA
>WSZQ02101240.1:0-10764 GCA_019419845.2 Weissflogia rhopalogaster
TTCAAGTCTGCTTATTTCTTCCTCCTGTAGTTTCGTTAGTGTCATTGTTTCAGCTGCATATAACATCATTGGTCTTAGTAATGTCTTGTATATTTTGATTTTCGTTTGATTCTTTAATCTTTTGCTTGTTAGTATTTTCTTCTGAGTGAAATATGCCTTGTTTACATTATTTATTTTTTCTTGTAGTTCTGATTTATTTTTTCCTTCATTGTTCAGTGTGATTCCAAGGTATTTAAAATTTTGCACAACTTCATATTTGTGCGTTCCAATTTTTAGTTCCTTTCTGGATTTGTCTGCGGTAATCATTAGTTTTGTTTTTTGTTTATTTATTTTCAGTCCTATGTTTCTACTTTCTATTTCTAGTTTTTCAACTATTTCCTCTAGTTTGCTCCTGTGTTTTGTTATTTCTGTAACGTCATCAGCGTATGCTATTATTTGTGCCTGTCTAGTTCTTAATTCACAAACTGAATTAAGTGAATTAATTATATTTATTCATTTTAAAATTAATGTCGGGAGCTGATTATATTGATACCAAACTCAACACATTATCACTGGCCCTGCATTCAAAAATTCTTATAACTGAACTTCTTAACGACAAAATAACTCCAACAAAATAAAAAATAACAATATCTACTGCAACTTGGGTAACAATAAAAAATTAATACCATAATTGTAGTCTTAGTAATATTATCATATCCCATTAGTAAGCAAATAGATTATCGATAATTAAACGAGTAACGAGTTAATGAGTACATCAATTAATATCGATTATAGCTGACATAACAAGTAATTATCAACATAAACCAATAGCATGCGAGTCGAATTAATCCATAAAAATAGTCAACCAAGAAAACTTGAACCCCATAAATGTATTTTACTTAAAGAAACGTAAAAAATACACCAAAAAACAATGCCTGAAGATACCAAACCTATGCTACGCAAATGGCTATACTTTCTCGGCATTTTCCCGCAGCTAGACAACAAAACCCAACAGGTGAAACCAAACAAAACACGAGCGATCCTCCTAGCAAGCATCTATTCGATTTCCGGTCTGACAACCACCTACGTATTCGTCCAGAAAACCGAACTCTACAAAAGCGGAATCTTCAAACTCCTGAGTGACATTACAATGCAGTTCATCGTGCTCACCTGGCTGTGGGCTAATAACACACATCGTAGTGCAAACATTTTGAAAATGTTCAACTCAACCACCCGTCTAGACCTAGTCTTATCAGTCTATCAAAAACTAGCGGCGGTATTGGTTAATTTCTTTGTTACGTTGATGATTATGGGCTCTGGACTTCTTCTTTTTCATGAATTTGAAGCTCATATGTTGGTTTTAATTTTCCAAGGATATTCTTTACATTGTTTGCATGTTATGCACTATGGACGAATGCTAATTATTTATGGGATGGTTCGTCAATATCGCAAATTGAATAAGGTCTTCGAGAAGTTTCATTTGTTACCATTACCATGGAATATGTCGAATATAATTGGTGAACATAATTATATTGCGGATTGGGTGGACTTGTTTAATGAAACGTTTGGTTTTGAAACTCTAGTGGTCAAGTTTTATGAGATGTTTAATGTGTTGGCGTTTCTAGATTATTGGCTAGATCCGAAGGAAGGTTCGAGTGAGAAGACTTTAGTGATGCTGATGTGGAATTGCAGTATTATAGTCAGTTGTTTCTTCCTCATTTCTCCTGAATTATTTTGTTAACAGTTTTCTTTAATTCTAGAGCCAAGGAATGCTAATCGCACATGTTTGCGAACTTTTGGTACGAGAAGGAAAGAAGTCTGTAAACACAGCGTACAGGCTGCTACACAAATTTGAAAATCATCCTAATGTGATGTTAAAGGAACGAATTTATTTGTTTTCCCAACAAGCTACGCAAAGGTGTCCACGTATCACGGCTTGGGATTTCTTTGATATCGATCATAAAATGATTTTTATGTTTGCAAATCTCGTTGTTACTTATGTTATTGTAATTATTCAATTTAGAACAAAAGTTTAATTAAATAGGTTGCCTATATTCATCACAATAGTCTATTGTACATCGAGCAAACTCGCTTTCGGCTCGTGCTGCAAGCTATACGGGTGAGAAATGTGCATTTCATGCGATACTCTAAGCTTTTTCTACGGCAATTATGTGCAGAAATAACAATGGGAAGATTAAGTTTTCCGTCATCGGTGGGTCTGCTTCCAAAAATTACAGGTTGTCAAAGAGCTATAGCTCATGTGGAATGGCAGTATTAGAGTCAGTTAATTTTTCTTCATTTCTCTAAAATTCTCTAAAAAATGGCTCACTCGCACTATATTGCACTTTGAACTCATTTCTTTACTGACTTGCCTAGAACTACCTGTACGGATATGAACACTCGTATGAGATGAATGAACTTAATCAAAATCGATTTTGAAATGTGTACATTATAATAGAATCTGAAAATAAGTATATTACCTATATACATTTTGTAAGTGCTCCGAAAATGTTATTTTTCCTCTTGCAACAGGTCCAGCATTTCCAAAGAAAAAAGTTGGCATTTCACAAGGAATTCCTCGTTTATCCCAATACCGATGTCTTTGTTTCACATAAATATAAAACGTTACAATTAAACATACAAACAACGCAATCAAAACACACAACATTTTTATTTCGGTGTTTGTTCGATGTTTGATGAACCAGGACGTTAGCAATACTAACTAATAATTCAGGTCAGTGGGATTGTTTACATCTCTATAGTGGTTAGAAATTGCCAACCTTCAATTTATTCAATTTATTATTATTGTTGATGGAAGTTAATCGCCCTATTTATGTTTTATTAATCTTGATTCGAAAATTGATGCCAAAATGAAAATTGATCCATAAAGTAATAACACCATTTTCTACTCTTGTAGTATAATGTACACATTTCAGTATCGTCCTGATTAAAAAAAAATATTTTTATATACTGGCCGAATTTTTTAAACTTTTTAAAACTTTAAATATCTCGAGAAATATGCCCTCTACGAAAAAAAGTAACCAATCAAAAAGTGACCATTCCATTGCGGAAATATGATCGTGATATACTGAACCCTGCCATCCCACCCTTAACTTTTAAATTTTAAATGGGGTGCCCATATTTATTGCAGATTCGAATTGTATGACTAAAAGTAAGTCAGATTTGTTTGAAACATTTTTTCGTAGTTGCCTCTGTAAGCGATAAAAATCAATTTTATGAATTTATTTTCCGATGAAAGATCGCGCTATTTTTTTCTTCTTGGCGTAGTTCACAATTTATTATTACAGTTATAACAAATTAACAAATTAACAAATTCATCAGTTTAAAAATCAGTTTAAAAAAGTTTTAAACGTACTAAAACAGAAAAAAAAACATGTATCATTCAATTAATTTTTAATGATTTTCCATAATTATCTGCGTGTTCTCAACGGAGGAGTCGCTTTCATAGAAAGAAGAGAAATAATTGTCTAAGAGCCCAGTTCCGTTTTAAAATTCTTCTCTGCCATTCAAGTTCATCATCGCCTAACCGAAATGAGAATGTGCAATATGCAACTATAATGATTGCCGGCGAGAAACGCGACTTCCGCATGTGAATGCAGAAAATGAAAGAAAATCCAAATGAAAGAGGAGAGACAGAAAAAAACATGGCACGTTAAATGAGAATGGGGAATTGCTGCATGTTGGGTTGCGGTCGTATGTGGTATCCCTCAATGCGTATTGTAATATTCATCTGACGATGACTTTCATTTACACTGCGCTCTTAATTGCAATATTTTAATGAGCAAAGTGCATTCGTATTCAAAACATGTATCTAGATATATTTCTATATACGAAAAACGTATTTAGTCTATTTCTAAATAGATATTTATTGTTTCATCTGGTACATTGTCTGATTAATTTTACATACCACGCTTCAATTGACATTAAAAGATGAAATAATCACTTGTGACAAATAAGAAGATATATTCTTAAGATGGAATTAATATTAAGGAATATATTTTTGTTGAAATAATATAGTGAAACATTCATATCGGTTTTTATTTAGACTATAAATGCAACTTTTTATTGAATTTTATAATTTCTTTCCAAATACCAAGAAATTACATAGATTAACACATCGCACAACTATCGGGATTTATATACGGAATTCGTCTTTAAATTTCCTAAAAACTGAAGAAATATTTAAATGAATCGGATAATAACTTTGCGAGATAACAACAATTAAACTCAGGCTCTTTCTGTTATATGTCGTATTTGGTATTTTTTTAAATTCACACCAAGAAATCTCATGGAATGATATATCGCACTCTAGTTGGGATTCTAATTCTGAATTCGCCTTTAAATTCCCTAAAAAATTAATGGACAGATAAGTAAATTGAATAATAACCTTGTCAGACAACAAAGGATAACGTTAACGTATTTTGGAATTTGCTATTCACAAAATCTCACATTTGAATAGAAGTTCTGAATTCGTCTTTAAATTACCTAAGAAATGAAGAATTATTTAGGTGAATCGGCTAAAAATTTCGGAAGATAATAAAAATTAAGCCATGACGAACTTTAGATGGAATTAATATTAAGGAATATATTTTTGTTGAAATAATATAGTGAAACATTCATATCAGTTTTTATTTAGACTATAAATGCAACTTTTTATTGAATTTTATAATTTCTTTCCAAATACCAAGAAATTACATAGATTAACACATCGCACAACTATCGGGATTTATATACGGAATTCGTCTTTAAATTTCCTAAAAACTGAAGAAATATTTAAATGAATCGGATAATAACTTTGCGAGATAACAACAATTAAACTCAGGCTCTTTCTGTTATATGTCGTATTTGGTATTTTTTTAAATTCACACCAAGAAATCTCATGGAATGATATATCGCACTCTAGTTGGGATTCTAATTCTGAATTCGCCTTTAAATTCCCTAAAAAATTAATGGACAGATAAGTAAATTGAATAATAACCTTGTCAGACAACAAAGGATAACGTTAACGTATTTTGGAATTTGCTATTCACAAAATCTCACATTTGAATAGAAGTTCTGAATTCGTCTTTAAATTACCTAAGAAATTATGAATCATTTAGGTGAATCGGCTAACAATTTTGGCAGATAATAATAATTAAGCCATGACAAACTTTATGCTATTCTCGCAATTTCACTTGAACCTCGTGTTTTGTTATTTTCTAATAAAATCCAGAAATCTCATGGAATGGCATATTCTACAACTTTCGAGATTGAAATTCTGAATTCGTCTTTAAATTTCCTATATAATGAAACCGCATTTAAGGGAATCGCATAATAACTTTGAGAGAAATCAAGATTTAAACATAGGCTAACGATAAGCAATTTTCGGAATTCTTGTATTTCGAATTTTTCAATTTTCCAATAAATACCAAGAAAACTCATAAGAATACCATATGTCAAGATAGAAATTCGGAATTCGTCTTTATATTTCCTACAAAATAGAGGATTATTTATTTGAATTGGATAATAACTTAACGATATAACCTTAGCCAATACTCTGTTTTTATTTTGCGTCTCATGTTTTAAAAATTTCCGAGAAACACTAAGAAATCTTATAGAGTGGCAAATCGTGCATCAATTAGGATTGAATTTCTAAATTCGTTCTTAAATTTCCTATAAAATGAAACAACATTTAATGGAATCGAATAATAACCTTGAGAGAAATCATTAATTAAATCCAAACATTTTCGGAATTTCTGCTATATTGTAATCCTCTAATAAACATTAAGTAATCTCATAGAATAGTCTGCAAATTCTAAATTTGTCTTTAAATTTTCAATAAAATGAAAGGAAATTTAAGCAAATCGAATAACTTTTCGAAATAAAACGGATTAAATCTAGGCAAAATTTGTACAATTTTCGAAATTTGCCTTGTCGGCGTTTTTTTGTTAATTTTTGTTAAATTTACAAATGCAGTAAATATTTTCTCCTCCCATGAATATTATGCAATTGAAGAACGTGAGGAATTTATGCATGAAATATTGAATTACTTTTCGGTGATTCGCTATTGGTTGCCCAGTCACCACCCTCGACAGAAATCAAAGGATGCGCCATTTCGCGACACCCTGCGGCACGGATTTCGCCATTTAGGGCCACGATGTGTATTGGCGATTGCGTAATTTGATGACAAGACCGTTTTTTAATCAGGGTACACGCGTGGCATTGGATGGCGACATTTGGCCGGTGCATTCGCATTCGCTTTGAAAAGCCAACGGGCAAACAATTTCCAGCACACGGGTGGCCTCGTCGCTCTCTTTCAAAGGAGTCACTCGTCTGGTCAAATTACGTTTTAATTCACTAATTGAAACATGAAGAGATTGGTGCGTTGCTTGGTTACTTTGGAAATGGGGAAGATTTGTTGAAGTGCGTTGCTGATTTTCAATGGTTACCATTTTGATAATGAACATTTGAGAAGCATTAATATATTTAAAAGGTAGTTTTTGATAGATTTTAAAAATATAGTGTTTATTGATGTTTTCAAACTGATAGTTTTATTGCAGAGTTCATTTTAAGACGTATATGCTTCGTTCTTTTTCATAGATCGAAATAACCTGGGGAGGATGTACGAAAATAAGATTTGTAAATCATGTTTGAAATTCGATTTCCTCGCGATTTTTGCTACGCCAGTGTGAAGTAACATCACATCAAATTTATTTCAATATTGCCGAAGTGACTATCGAACGTTTTTGCGCCACTTTTTCACATAAATAGCATTTTCGCATTTTTATAGCCAACTTTGGAATGTGGTGAAGTAGATTTTTGATTCTTCAAATTCCACGGTATCAAAATGGTAACAAACGGCACAGGAATATTATAGCAAAGGATACAGAACATATTCGCACTACCGGATGCTCTAGTTCCCAAAAAGCATGTGTGATTATTTTTTCACAATTTGGCGAGCGAGCAAGCCGCTCTGATTCGAGATTTTGATCTTTTGACACAATCAGGATCATTATAAAAATGGGAAAACTGCTAAATATTTCCGTATCTAAATCCTATCAACGTATGAAAAACCTTAGATAATACCAATTTCGATGTGCTTAGCTATGTCAACTCATTCACAAACAGGTAAAATATCTTCTTTCAACATCTTCAATCATCACCGATGATTCCGTGATCAATTCTTCAATGATCACGGAGTCATATAATTTTCTTGATAGGCAACATATGTTAAAATTGTCATCATCGATGACTCTTAATTACCTCTGCAAGTTGTAAGACAGGTTTCCATTAGAACAAGTCTTACATTGTTCCATCTAGTAGTATGTGAAAGCAGTAATTTCGTCTTTGATAAAACACGAATTGGCACTCGAACTTGCTCGAACTGCCAAAATCTACTACTGACGAGGCGACGTTAATTCTCAAATTCGCTAACTTACCGAAATTTGATTTGGTTTTTTTTTATATATTTATGTTCGAATTATTCAATTAATGTATTTATTACGACATAGGCCATTTATTAATGCATGTACTCGCATGCAACAATTTTCAGTATTGGCGTTTCTGATCATGTCATGTGACTTTAAATTTAAACCTATTTTAAGGGATGAAGCCGGAAGTGGTTGACTATGAAACAAATTTAGGCTTATTCTCTGTTTTATCTACTATCAAGTACTACCAAATTTATAGCCACTCGTGATGTGCAAAGCCTCTTAGTCGACCTCCTTCGGCTTCATCCCTTAAAATCGGGTTAAAGTCACATAACTTGATTAGAAACGCCAAGAATGAAAAATTGTTGCATGCAAGCACATACAATAATAAATGGTCTATCTTGTAATATATACATTAATTGTACAAGTATAACATAAATATATTAAAAAACCAAATCAAATGGCGTTAACTTAGCGAATTTGTGAATTAACGTTGCCTTGTCAGTGGTAGGTTTTTGAGCAGCCACTGTGACGTCCCCTTGATGATAATTAATTACTTTCTACTCATGTTATACATATACCCTTTTCCTTTTTCTAAGTTTATTCCCTACATGCAAAAATACGAATCAAACTACGAATTTGCACCGTGGATAAAATGAAGGAAAATTTTTGAGCCTTGTAATTTCTCTAAGGGTACTGTACTATGGATTCAGTTGTAGGAATTGATTCGGGTTAGTAAAATATGTTTAAACTTATGATTTTTGGAATTTATGTTATCATTTATTAGTTATGATTTAACTAGAAAATGCCAGCATACGTTCTTTTCGTTTAGGAAAGAACGGGTGTTGTCTTATTGATTAACCAAATAAAATTTATTACTTCTTATACATATTTGACACCACGTCATATTCAGATTCCAATGTTTGTAACAAATTCTTATCAGTGAAATGATCCTTGGTTTTATTCTATTATTTTTATATTATTTAATTAATTTATTTTATTTTATTTAAAGTTCTTATATGTTTTACCAACCTGCATTACGGGCAATTCGTTAAACTTCATAATAACAATAAATAATTACAGTGAAATCATCCGTATTCAGAGAGCCACGAAACCAACCACTTTTTCCGTTGACAGGTATCTGGATTTGAAATTGCTTGTTTGTAAGGCGAGCGAGAAAAAGGCCGAAAAATATAATTGCATTCGTATGCATTGCGCAAAAATCAAAGTTAACAATAAAAAACAATACATTCTAGAAGGGAAATCCTCATATATGGTAACTTGACGATCAAGGGCGTCGAGTTAGAAATATAAAATATAAAATATTATATATTATAGTCAAATATTTAATTCCGTTTCCCTATAATAAAGGTAAATTTACTTTAAAATTCCATATACTAAAGGTTCCTGCACATCCAAGTGGCGCAGTGATATTGTCGATGACTACTTCCCACAAGGTCCCAAGTTCAATTCTCAGTGGGAATGTATACTAAAGGGAATTATTCTTCTTATCAATAGGAATTAGCCTCTAATATGACTAATTACATTAAAAAAAGAATTGAATAGAGCTAATGACTATAGTAGTCGATGGTAGGTAAATAAAAAATTGTAAAGGTTCCGCATACGGGAGGTTTCACTGTATATCTTAATGATTAAATAATTAATGATAAAATATCTAAATAAATAAATAAATAAAAAAGGCAGATATGCTTGCCATTATTTAAGCTTGATTGTAGTAGAAAAAAGCCTCTTTGATGCATTCATAATGGCGTCCCAACTGCATTCGAATGCGACTTCATCAGCACCCGCCAGAATTACACGCTGAATTTGCCATCTTCTGAACTTATCGCGCACGATTTCCGCCAAATTGCAATCGCTCAATCGCGCTCCTCTTCAACCCTCCACTCCACACTGTCCTAAACGCTAATCCAATTGTGCCCATTCTCCACTTTCCCTTCTATACAATGGTAGCCTAAATAAAAGAAGAAAAAGTAGAACTTTTATTAAAATATATTCCGTGGGAATTTCAAATATTTCCTAGAAAACTAAATCCTCCAAAAGTCAAGAAATTATAAAGCTATTTATCATTGGTTGCCATTGACAATCCACCATATTCCAACTTCGTTTACCAACCTCCCATTTGTTCTCACTTCTTCGAGGCTAAAAGCCCACACATCCAGGAGAGTACAGGGAGAAAATTGCAAGCTGTTGAATGGGCAGAGAGGTGAAAAGCGTGGCGAAGCGTGCGTTTTTAATGCGCTGCAGTTCCTTGCCACGCGCTCTCTTTTTTCCCATTCCATGTGCGCCCGAAGGGGTCGTCGTTCATGTGTACGTGTGGGTGCGTTCGAAGGGGCGGTCCTGAAAAGAAAGAAATCAACTCTTCCGCTGCACCGCAGTTGCCGCCACCACCGCAAGCGCAGTCGGAGACGTGGAGCACTCCCCGGGAATTGTAAAGCTCATTCCGCTGGGAGCCTTTCATTGATATTTGCATATTTTTGCATGCGAAAAGATGACGAGTCTTTGTCGCGTGACGCCTACTGCGTGCAACGCTTTTTTGCTCCCCTCCTTTATGCGTGGGCAAAGGAGTGTTCGAATGGGGATCTGTTAGCAAGGCAGAGATGGCTAGAGAAAAAAGGGAGGAGGAATCGTTTCTGCTTTTTTCAGTGCGCCAAAGAAGTCCGCATGATGAGCGCCGTTTTTGAGGAGGGGTTCTAAGGAAGGGTGGCTCCCTTGAGAGGGAAGGGCGTACAAATCGTTTTTTTTTTCGTCTCGCTCTCTTTCGCATTGAAAGCGCCCGTGGGGTGGGAGGTGGTTAGGGAGAACGACAAACATCACGGGGCGTATATTACGCAAGCATTTCGTAATTATTGAGTTAGACGGAGATGTATGATTTTTATTATGCGGATTTCGCTCGTTTGCGATTGTGAGCAGCCCCTCGAACGCCGCCCCGCGGTCTGGCGTTTTACTGTGCCAGTTTTGCACCCGTGGTGGTAATGGTGGTGGTGGTGGTAAGTATGGCTGAACGTACATTCGCAATCATAAACTTTTCTATTCGCCATCCCCGATGGGCTTGATGCCAACAGCGGTTGGGAAATTCTTGTAATTTCATAATATTCAAATGATGCATTCAGCAGGGAAAATTCATCATTTCTTCATTTGCGCTCAGCTAAAATCGTTAAATTTTATGATTGCTTATTTTAATGATTTACAAATTTTTGAAATTTTATTATATACATAAATATAAACAAAGTTTCCATTAAATTTAATAAACTATTAAGGATACCTCAAATAATAATGAATATATTTTATAGATTATCAACCCTGAGGTATTTCCGCCATGTTTTTACATATTGCA
>WSZQ02101251.1:0-10761 GCA_019419845.2 Weissflogia rhopalogaster
AAGTGTAAATGTAATAAACCCGAACTGCTCAGCTATCACAAATCACTTTATTTCTACCGGCCACAGATGTGACAATTGAAATTTAAAAATCCTGCATTTGGCAAACAAGAGCTATAAACTCAATATTTTGTAATTTCTGTCTTCAGTACCTGATGATGGCGAAAGCCGAAATGTACATTGTAAAAAACTAAATTATATTTTGTAGAACTGTGAAAAAAGTGTTATACTCATCAAAAAAAATAGAACACCTAATATTAAGCAGATCAGTAAGTCAGTCGTCAAGCATTCCGCCTGCGTAGTCGTAGGGAAGATAACCTGTAGAAGACTAAATTAATAGAAACACTTAATAGTCGTACAATTATAGTGTATAGAATGCCCCTTTCTTCACTCGTGTGCATTGCAACGCTCGCCTTCAATTCGTGCTGCATTGTCATTCTCAAGAGCAAACCGATACCATTTCATGCTCATGACACAATATACTAATTGTTTCATGCTGCATTTTTATATAAAACTCATGCAATTATGAAGTATCAAGATATTTCTCCAGTTTTAAACACTTATGTGAAATTAAAGAACGTCGTGTTTTAACCACGAATTGTATTTGAGTAATAAACTTTATACAAAATACTGCAATATAATATATGTTATCTATCTATTTAGCAATACACGTATATAAGTATTTGCGAAATATTTGGGATGATGTCATTCTAAACATACGGAAAATGTTATGTCAGATATTTTCTATAAAGATGCCTAAGATAATCATACTATTTACATTTTTGAAATCAACTAAATTCTTTAAAATATGATACGCAAACGTACGACGATTTTTTATCTGTGTAATTAGTGAATTATTGGAATACCTTGGTAACGAACATTTACTTCTAGTAAATAAAAATCTTAACTGTTCAGTAACAAAAATTCAATCACCAAGAAAGACGAAATAACATAATTGTCAATAATTAATTGCCATAAATAAAAAAAAAATTTTTGATTGGTTGTAAATCCATGTTAAAGCTTACAATTGGATTTCTGGAGAAATTATTTTCAACAATTTCTTCTCAACTTAAAACTTACATTTTTGTCATTTATATTACTTCCCATATTACTTAAAGACACAAGCGCAAAATCATTTCATAAAATATCACACAGGTATCAGTTGGAAACAATCGCATTTTTTTCCTACCTCGTAATCTTCGTAATCCATTAAAGATGTAAATGAATTGTAAATTGCGAACGTATCTGTTCGTGCAAATCAATTGACGGCGTAATGGCGTAATGCGTGCATTTGTGGGTAATATAAGTGAGTTATTATGCGGCGTATGTGTGATGTGAGTGCGCAGCGATTATGCGAGTGTTACGCAATCGCGTTTTCAAGTTCGCGCAGTGCGCAAGTCGGCATTACTCAGCCGACGCTCATTGCTGCGAACGCATGGAAACAGTTTATTACCACGGCGTGTGTGCACGTATGCACCATTCGCGACACGCACAAACGCCATTCTACCAACAATATTCACATATATAATAACGAAACTCCATTCCATATTACATTCGACTCTAAGCGAATTATTACAACTAGAACTATGCCATATATTTATGTGAAAATAAAACCTCATGTTTCCAGGAATATTTATGTAAAGCCGATAAATATTTAATATCCTTTGATGACTTTATTAACGATTGATCATTCACTTCAATGCTAGCTGTCATTTGCTTATTAAAATGTTGATTAATCACTTTCGGTGCATTTAAATTAATTATCTCTGAAGAGCAACTTGCTTAACAACTTGATATATTATCAGCTAATGTGTTTAATATATTGTTATTTGTTCAAGAATTGTAATTTCTAATTAGATATACAGTTTTGAATAAGTTTCTAGGACGTGTGCGCCGCGAATTGTGAAAGTTCAAGTTCAATGTCAATGCAATCGAGTTACAAGTTCTCGATTTTTCCTCGTTTACATTTTGTACTTACGAATACATTTTTTAAATGTTTCGAATTGTAAATTGTAGTTCATAAATCGACACAAAAAAAGTCCAAGTCCCTATTGTTAAACCACAAATCAGCATTTTAATAATTTACACAAAATTAAAAATAAATAAATCAATGAACATCAATTATTCTATGCATAGAAAAAATCGGAGCATAATAAATGATATAATCAATGATGCACAATTTGCAATAAACTCTCCCCAAAAACATGTCTGGGAAAATTTTACTGATAGAATTGTAAACTCTAAGTTTATCTATCAATAGTAACGTTGTAATCAAATGCGCTTTATTGACTGATCATTGTTTCATTATGTGATTCGATTAATGTTTATGTAAATTTGACCTATATATCAGGAATGATCGATATAGTTAAATATATTAAATTATTTTATTGATGTAAAAATGTGTATAAGTATTATAAATATATAATTATGTCATTTTTGATATTTAAAGTTTGACAAGGTCAACTGTAGTCATTTAAAGGTTTTCGGACTATTTTTTTCTGAATTGTTCTACTTAAAACTCAAATGTGTACGCATTTGGGCATATTGTACCCTTTAAGCACTCTGTTCTGTCCTCCTATTTACTAAACGGTTTTGAAGGCCTTTTTGTAACTTTGCCACTTTGTCGAACATGGGTTGGTCCCCTTTGGGACTGACGTATATGGCGAATCTCCGCAAATAATTTTGAAGGACATATGAGAACCATCTTTGGGACAAAAATAGTTGAAAACCTTATTTCCAACAAAAGGGCGAGCATGGATTATCCGTAATAAAGACATCTCCTAAAACGCACATTTATTGTCGTTTGGTACGTTTTAAACACCTCCTGAGTGGTTCCAGGAGGGGCAGCTCGACGACGTGTAAGCCCTAGGGAGGAGCGTTTTTCGTTGTATTGTGCAAACACCAAAATGCGCTTCAAACGACGTAAATTACCAAGCGGAAGTTGCTGTGCATGTTCCTGCTGACTTTACATAGTTCTCGGTCGCTGCGCTATGATATTTGCGGCACTACGTACTTCAATAGTTTTTTTTAAATATCTTTTTTTCGGCTACATTTTAAATCATCATCACTATTATCATTGTTTATCACATTCTACTTGCAGGAGGTGTATTTGGTTAGTCTAATATCGATGTGATTAAAAACATACTGTGGGCTTAGTGTTCTTAGATAGATAAAATTTCTGTTAATGCGATTTCGCCGTTCCGCGGCTTTCGGCCAGAAAAAATATAAAATATTCCACAAATATGAACTGTTTTGTTTGTTCATTAAACGTACTATGCCGAAATGCCCCATGTTATCCCGCGCATATCCGTCAAAAATTTGACGAACATGGGGGACTTCCTTACGCACCAAAATAGTAGGTCACCTTAAATCCCTAAAAGGGCAAGCACGATTTGATTAAACATTATACCAATAATTATATAATCAAATATAATCGTTATTTATATATTTAATGTTTTATTACTTAAGCTATGAATACTGGTATTAATGCGTTAAAAATAGGAATTGTCAGTAAATATGACCTTGTATGGCTTCCTCATATTATTAGAAAAAAGTATTTTATTGTGTATAATATTTTATAATAATAGAGATTGTTTTGTTAATAAGTAATAATCGGTATACTTGCCAAGTTTTCATTTTGGAAACCAGTTATCTGCTTGCCTTTAAAATACAAATTCAAAAAATAGTTCGCAAGTAAAATACGGAAATAATAAAATATAAAATATTGACCATATGTTGAAAATAACTGATGGGTTTAATGCACAATGTTCAGATTTAAGTAATTTTTGGCTTTTTTTCTGAATAATCCTTATATGCTTTCTTTAAGTATAATTTATGTTCAGGCTATCTTGGAAACTACTGTTGTTAAGAGGGAAACGAAAATCTAGTGTCCCAAAAGCCTTAACACACCTTGAGAACTATGCAAAGTCAGCAGGAACGTTTGCACAACAAAACAAAAAATGCTTGACCTTAGGGCCTTCACATCGTCAAACCGCATCTGGAGGTGTAAAAGACACTGATCACATCCAGGTATAAACATGCCAATCGACAACCAACTGTGTATTATACGTGATGTCCTAGAATGGATACATTATGTTGATACTAAAACAAAAATCAAAATTTTATTAAACATATTACTAAATAAAGTGTTTGCTCTTCTCCACTATCTTGACTCACAATCAGTCATCCAAGTACATCTACTATTTGAAAATAACAGGTACAGTGTTTACTTACATTTGACCGATATATTTAAAAATGTAAAAAAAACTACTCAAACAATAAAATGTATAAGTTGTAGTTTTATTGTTCTTAAAAACCTAATTATATGCCTTCCAATATGCAATCCGAGTTTATTCATTTCAACGTGATGCTGGCATTGTATAAGTTCGCACTTTGCAACATTCGCAAAGCATGCAGGATAATAAATAAATGTCTCGAAAAAAGTCATCACCGAAATCGGCACGTCGCGCTTACGTAATCCAGGCAGAAATTCGCATTCGAGACTCGCATTAGTTCGCACTAACCGCATGAACAAAGCTAAGTCTACGAGACGCTTTTCGAACATATAACTAGAAAATAAAATTAAAAAAACGGAATGGAAACGAGAATGTCGACAAGGTCAAATCTGCCTCTGGGGCTAAAATCCGACTAGAAAATTAATGGGAATTCACTTCTTTGTCTAAATTCATAAAAGTACAATTAATACGAGTTTTTACTGTCCGAAACTGACTGAAATTATACCAATGGTTAGTTTTATTCCCATTACGTAGTATCATAATCATATTCGCAAAAAGACATCATGATTTTGGTTAATTTAGAGGATAATAAATTGACACATGTTTCAAAATTCATAGAGTATTTCGATAAAGGCCAATAAAACGCGTAAAGGTAACCAATAAAACATTATAGCGTATTACAGGAACTATAAAGCGTCGTAAAGTATCAATACGCGCCTTTTGCGAGCAATTGGCGAATTGTAAAAATTGTACAAGGCGTGCGATGACCATGGACACGTTGGAATAACGGCTAGTTTCGCTCTGGCTGAGTGCAAAAAATTAACAAACTGTGCGACTCGAAATTGCGGAGCGCCTTTTTTTGCCCAAAGGTCATGGTGAGCACAACCGACGTGAATCAAATCGTACGCACAATGCGTTAATATTGGCGATCTTGAAGAAACAAGGTCTGAATTCGCGAAACGTTGAAGCTAGATGTATGTTTTTTTGTAGGCAGTCCGTGGCGGCGGATTCAAGGTTGCTTTTTGTGTAAATTTTTTGCGTGTATCCTGGACAAAGACGCGCATAACCTTGTGATTTACATTTTGTAATATATTTTCAGCTCTAGCGCCTATTAGCCATCAATTATTTGCAATTAACGTATTAATTTTGGAACTTTGTTAAGTTATCGAATGTGCGCCAAATGTTGAACAACTTAATGACATTGAAACAACATTCGTGAATTAAATTTAATCGTGCGTGGACTTGACGTGTTCTGGCAATGCTATAATTTGTTTAATCATTTCACTGTTCTAAAATTGGTATAGATTTATAAAGAATATAAGAAAGAATAAAAGAAGAGTTAAAAGAATATAATGCAAAAATTAAGTGGTACTCTTAAACGATGGAGATGTTCGTTTATTCAACAATATAGATTGCACAACTTTAGGCTTATTGCGATTTTTTTGCAACGTTTGAAAAAAATGTGTTAACTTTTAATGAGCATGTAAGTATAGTCTTGAACTAAAATTGAAATTACATGGACCTGTTTCGATAATGCTACAATTTGATCAAACTGTTACTTATTTTCTTGATGAATATGAATTAATTTAATTTATTATTTAAATATAAGTGTGTGGATTAGTGAGTAAAGGACTGCAAGCTACTGGATGTAGTGGATTGTGATGAAGGTGAAAGCGTATTACAAGGAGAGTACCTCGATTGTCTATCACAGAATTAAATGAAACTTTTTGTACCTGTAGTACATATATAGAAATAATTTGGGTTCGCGGTATTTTACGCCGTTTTGGGCCGTTTTCCAAAAAAACATTAAAGTTTGGTCAAAATTTAGCATGGTATATATTGCTTCAATAGCAGATTGTTCCTTATTGGTTGTTATCATGCTTGTATCCTGACCGAAGGTTCGTGGGTTTGCATTTTGCGGCGAACTTATTTTTTAAGTTAAGTTGGACCAGAACGATCTACGCTGTTGTATATAGTGCTGCAGGAAGCAGGAAGGTTGAGCCTGAGGTGGGAAACATTGAGTTTGGTGGCAAGGTACGAGGAAACGTTGAATCGGGTGGAAGATGGGCGTATGGTAAAGTATGTATAGGAATGGTGTGTGAGAAAGGGGGGAAGTGCGGGGAAGGACCAAAAAAGTTGGCTTACTAGGAGATTGGGTTATCTGAAACAGTAATGGGTCAGCTAATGGTAGAAGGAGCCTTGGAAGAACATGTAAGGTGAAGGGGTGAAGAGGTGGAATACCAGACTCGGTAAAACAAAATAAGGGAGAGTATATACAACCCGCAGTACCATCGTATTCAAGCTCTGGAAGGTAGGCCTGCCTATGTGGACAGTAAAAGGTTGTGCTCAGAAGAGAAAAAAGTTGATGGCAAGGGCGAGATATGTAACGGAGGAACGGGGTGAAAGGTATGGATGGGTGTAGAGTATATGAGATATATGGTGTGTGAGAATGGGGTTGACACGTGGGAGCACATGGCAAGTGAATGTATGGGATTGAGGGAAGAATGGGCCCAAGGTATTGATTGTGAGAGTGAAAGGAGTAAGTAAATGTGGCTGAGTGTGGGAGGGGAGAATGGGATTCAGGAGTTGGTAATATAGTACACTAAACTGAGCCGTCGAGCAATAAATAACACTATATAAAATTATATACATACAAAATATACATAATTACGCACTACTTTGGGCCATTTGTGCAAGATGATGAATGATATTCATCATAAAAACATTTAAAGCACCACTAGAATGTCGAATTTTTGTATGAACATGAACGGGCTATGTTAGGAAATTGATTATTCTCTTCTAATAATTACACCATATGAATGATTACTCCCTTCAATGTTAATATCTTCAATGCAGATTCTATTTTCTCTACTCTTGTTGAATTTACGCAACTCTAATTCAATATTAAGAAAACGATCTCTCCGTTTACTGTAATTTCATAACACAGAACCAGAATAAATTTCCCAACATAGCCCGTTGTAATTGATATAAGGATACTACTCACAAATATTCAAGGTTTGAAGCAAACCTTTCTGAAGAAAGAAATATAACATTATTTATAATATTTTGTGTTATTTATTGTTAAATAATTCTTTGTTAAATATATCATTTTTATATAAAAAGGCCAGCAAAATCCAAACTCTCGACCCATAAACTAACAGACAAACACGCTAACCACTTAACTACAAAACCGTTACGCAAAAGTTAGATGTTAAACCAATATATACCACGCTTTAATTGTGACCAAACTTTGAATTTTTTTGGGCAAATCGCTCAAAACGGCGTAAAATCCCACAAATACAAATTATTTTTATATGGGTACAACACGTACAAAAAGTTTTATTAAATTTCTTGACGGACAATTGAGATACTCTCCTTGTTAGAATTAAATAAAGAACGTGTAAGCGTCTCACGACGCCCGACTGCAGTAATAATTTAAATTAATCTAAGATGATCTAATAAATATTGATTTTTTTTATCTTGGAAAATGCTTAACTAATTAGTTAAATTTTATGCCAGAGACGTGGACAAGATCTAATAGCGTACAAACTTTACTTCACTTTTGGTAGTTCACAATCACAGAAAGAGGCGTGAAATTCTGCTTACTATAAACACCCGGCCCGTGACGCTTAATCGCTCAAACCCATGGTTTATTGTTATCTTAACTGACCACGCACATATTTACTTCAAAGAGCGATCCAGAATTCACGTAAATATGATTGACAAATGTCGGTTTTCACGGTTCTCCCGACACGCGCTCACTAAGCACTTCGTGGGAGAAGCGTCTGTCCGAAGTATGGTTAGCCAGTATACCGCTCCACTATGTTCAAGACAGGGGGAAGGCAGATAGACTGCTATTGTAACCGTTACTCTAAGGAACGATTTGCACCGAAAGGAAGTTATCAATTCAAAAAAAATTGAAATACTTACCAAATTTTATGTTACCTTAAATTAAGAAAAAAGAAGTAATTGGGTTATAGAATAAAAATAACAGAACTGGCGCCCCTCGCGGTAGCCCTCTTCAAATCAAGAACATCACAGCCTTTGACTTCATCACTACATCATATACTGGCTGGGTTTCCTTGTACATTAATTGGGCACGATTTAGTGGCAAAATGCAATTACTGCTAAATTGGCAATAATTTCATATCTTCAATGTTATGGCTCATTAATGCACTGAATATTTTGATACCGGACTGAATAATTTATAGCTTCATTTAACACTTTTTTCTAAGCAGCACCAGCGATCAATCATTAATTGCTTTACATTCTTGTAACCCTGATAATTCACGAGGAATAAAAGAGGAATATATCATGAAGAATGGAATAATAATTTCGGAGATAATCACAATTATACATATTCTTATGAATAATCCTATTTGAAATTTTAAACTTTATTCGACTCTATAAGGTGCAGCACCAATAGAAAATATCGAGGCTCTGCAAAGTTATACTTATTTGGATCATATAAACAACTCATGTAAAAGTGATGGGACATTCTCAATATTTTTTATGTAACTCCTTAACATAAGTTTGACTGTGTGTTTTCTAACTTTATATCAATCACTGGATTTCTGAAAGGCTACAAATTTGTGTAGGACCGAAAAATAAGACACGTAAGATTATCTAAAATCAATACGGTAATTGTTGCGAACAACAACATCAACCCGCGAATTAACGCGAATCTTTTATTTTTAGCAGGATTCGTGGACTACCCGTCCGATGCAACTTGTTGTAGATGTTAAAGAGAGAAGTAGATGTTTCGGGAGTAAAAATGTGACTGACTTCATTAAACATAATTCTTAAAACGAAAGTTTATCTTGATCTCGCCTCCGCCCACGACTTTGAGCGGGAGAAGGCCGATAACACCCTCTAACAGCGGCATACCAAGCCGGGCACACCGCCCATAATCATACCTCGAGGCGCGAGACAGGCACACTCTCCCTTGTCCACAGGGTGTCTCTCTGATCGTAGCTACACACATACAGCTGGGCACACATGTGCTGTTACACTTGGCCGTGATAAGATGTTTTTCAGACGCTTAAGGCGCCAAACGCTTCGTGCATCCACTTAAATCTACCCCAAGAGCGTCATGTGCCTCTATGTTCTCTTTATTAACCACATATAAAAAAGGCTCAAACTTGCCTCGCCGTTCTCAACAGTAATGCTGCTAAAAGGAAAGAGAGCCATAGGGAGACAAGATGAACTCAAAGCTGTAGGCCCACATCAGATGAAATTCTTCTTCATCTTCTGGTTGTTTTTAATGCTGAATTGAATACTCTCTGGTTTGAACCCTTCTTCGTTGGTCTAATACGAATAAAAATGATTATTTGAGTGTCAAAATTAATGTTAGGTCGGTTTTGATTTTTCTGTAACTGCAACGTTGTATTTTTTGGGAATAAAAAGCAAAAGAAGAAATCTAAAAAAATCATGTCTGGATAAAACATATTTTTATGAATCCTAATCTTTATTATTATTGCAAATACGAACCAATATTTCTGCTTTGAGGAATTTGCAATAGTAAACAAAAACAAACTCTTTATTCAACTTCAATTTAATTCAACGCATATAAAGTTTTCGAAAGTAATATTTCTTTTATCACTAAAATAAGTGAAACTATATGAATACATTTCATAATCATGTATTCATATAGTTTCATAGTGAAAAGAAAACACGATGTGAAACAAGTCGATGAATGAATTTTGGGTGATTGAAGTGAGGTACATGTTAATAAAACCGTTTCTTTTGCATCACGTGAGGCAGTTTTTGCGCGTTTTTTGCGTTTCCCTGCGGATTTTCGCAGGCGATTTTCACGATTCTATTTAGAGTAACAGACTATTGATTTACGAGCGTCGGTGGAGCGCGGCCACGCTCGACTGCAGCCAAAACGTACAAACTCGGACACACGGAACGCACCGGACAAAACCTAAAAAATCGCCACCTCCCTTGCTGAGCCCCATCACCGGTGTTGGCGGCCCACCGCCATCCCACCGCCCTTGCACACACCGGTAAACAACATTCGGGGGGTGCTTGCCGAACGTGGCGGGGCGCTCGATTCCTCCGGCTGTTCGCGACGATAGAAAACAAAACACTCGTCGGGTGCGCGGGCAAGAGGCGGGCGAAAAAAGCGCGGGGCTTTTCATTTTTCATTCAAGTTGGGCGAATTCGAAATTCGGACGGCCCATGCTCTCGCTGGCTGTCTGCAAGCCGATAGTCTCGCACGCATGAGACTATTCAATTTTTTAGCGCACTGACAACACAACAACAACGCTGCTCAGACTCGCCAGAAAACAAACGTGAGCAAACAAAAGTCGCGTTTTTAATTTACGCCAATAATCAATACTCAATTCGCCAAACTTTGCTAGTCGCCAGAGAACAAGGTTTGTGTAGATATTTATATTTTTTTGGGTCAACTTGGAAAATACAGGTTTTTCTGTTGTCATTAAATAGGAACTTCATAGCTCCATAAACCAGTAAGTGATTGATTAGGAAGTAAATTAATTAACGTGCTTATTGCATAAGTAAATAT
>WSZQ02101284.1:0-10754 GCA_019419845.2 Weissflogia rhopalogaster
TTTTTCCAAATATGCATGAAATACAATCACTGGTCAATGTGAGGAAAGATTGAAGGCTTCGTTCGCTAGTACTACAAGTAAACATGTTAAAACACGAGCTGATACGTACCGCAATCGCGGGAGCAATTAATCACTGTTGTTTTTGTGACAAGTATCAACAAGCTCTCGTGCACTCGCCTCGATTTCGGTTTGAAAACAGAATCAAGCAATAGTGGGGTGACTCGCCTCGATTTCGGTTTGGAAACAGAAACAAGCATTAGTTGGGCGACTCGCTTCGATTTCGGTTTGGAAACAGAATCAAGCAATAGCGGGGCGTTCTCGCCTCGATTCCGGTTCAAGAAACGGAATGTTTAGCTTCATCTAGTAGTGGGACGCAACCGCGTCGATGCTGGTATCGGAAGCCGATACTTTCAAGATCAGCTGATTCTGGTTTAGTACCCGAAACTTTTACGAAAATCCGCGTTAAACCCTTGAAAGTAAAAGCCCAGTTTAACCCGAAACTGACAAGGCGGAAAACCGGGTAACCCGGATTTATCGGGTACCTTTGACATGCCTAATAACAAGTTTACTTTAGATGTATATTTCATTAAATTTCAAATTGGATACCAAACTCAGCTTAATATATATGTTTGCCAATTATCATTGAATTAAGCAGATGTATTTTGGTTTAACACATAGTCAATTTGTAACACAGTTCAAATATCCCAATAAGGAAGAAAATAACATTTTCCTAATATGACAACAATTTGTTGCTACAAAATATGTTGAATTCATCACATCATTATGTTACTCTTTGTGCACAACGAACGACGTCATAATAATGTGAAAAATCCCTCACTATTTTTGTTTTTAGAAAATATCTAGACACAAGGGCAATTTAATACACTTTCCACCTGCCAGAGCTTCAAAAATCGTGTAAATGCCAGTGAATATTTAAAATCAAATTTATTGAATTGATTTATTCAGCAAAAGATTTTCAAGCTCGTTTTCTCAAAAGTATGTTTTTTAATCGGTAAGCAAAATATCTTGAAAACCACCAAAACAATGAATTTGAAGTGAAATATTTATTGTAACATGTGAATAGAAAATTTCGATTTAAATTTTAGAATATAAGGGAGCATATACACCTTAATGTTTATCGACCTCTCTGGGTCTTTCCGCGTGGATATGTTTTATTTGAATGTTTTTTGTATTGTTGTTATTTACAAGTATGCTTTGGGTTTATACAATTGTTTGTTGGTTGAGGTGAGTTGTTGATGTATATGCGTTGTTGTGGTTGAGAGTAGTTCTCGTAGTGAATTGCAGGTGTCAGTAGAGTGATGTGTAAAGTTGAATGTTAGAAGTTGGATGTTGTGTTTGAAGTTGAGAGTTCGGTATAGTGTGTTTGAGGGTGTATGTTTGCATATGTGTATGTATACGTGGGTAAATGATACGCCAAGGTGCCACCCACTACGCTACCCGGTCGGGCGAGATTTAAATGTGTTGTTTGTTATCTTAATGTGTTGTTATCTTAATCAAGCAAGCTTTAGATAAAAAATCCAAGAAACAACGAAGTTATAATTGAAAGAGTTATTTATTGAATTGATTTATTCATCAACAGATTTTCAAGGGCGTTTTTTTTCTTCTGAAAACTATGTTTTCTACAGTGTTAAACAAAATATCCCAAAATCCACCAAACAGATCAATTTGAAGTTATGTGCGGTTATTGTATACATAATTATCGCTACATAATTATTTTGGGCACAATAAGAATGAATTTTTGTTTAAAAATTATGAATCAAGTTCAAACGTTTAAAAAATTTATGTTTAAAAAGCGGCAATGTCAAAGATTAGATTAGAATAATAGTATTTATTTTAGAAAAAAAAATCGTCTAATATGTTACTTATTCTGGAAACTACACTTACAAGCTAGAAAACAGATACGGAATTCCAAATAGTTTTGCTTAAATAAATCACAGAAATTACCATATTTCATAGGATGTATATGGGTGTATACATCCTTTTAAACGAAATGTTATAAGTGTATATCAATAAATAGAATCTTATAATGAAAACATTTTATTCTTAATTTCCGGTTTATATCTTTCCCATTTCATAAAAGGATTTCTGTGAAACGAAAAAAAGCTCTCGTAGTTGACAAATTAGCAGCAAATAAACGAAGATTTCACTGAGCTATATATTTGGCTAGTTCATTTCCTGTGGCAGCGAATAATGCGTTATAAACACCATGCAGAGAACGCTTCAGAATGAGCTCTTCACTGTTTAGCTCGCGTCCGTCTCTCGCCCACAGTATATTCATCCGTCTACCGATACTTGTGGTCGCATTCGAACTCATTTCACACGCCGGATTTGCGCCCGCCGCCGGTGCTTAAAGACCCTCGCATGCACACGCGCACCGCACAATAAACATATGTTACGCGCGCGACTATTCATCTTCCTTTGCGGTGGCGCGTGGAGCCGGATCCCCTGTCCACGACAGCAGCAGGACCACGGCGCACCGAAAGCGTATAATTCTTCCCTCAGCTTCCATTCGTTCTTTGCGCCTGTTTTCCTTTGCCGGGTGCGTCTTCCAACCGGCGGGCTATCAAAATGCGGCCGCGAGCGCGAGCTTTACTTGTCGTTCAACTTCGTCTTCCGGCCCGTTTCGCGCGCTCATCCGCCATCCGGAAGAGTGTGGGCGAGCTTTGTCATGCCGGTTTGGTTACATCAACGCCGGTGGCGGCGGGAGGCGGCGGATTTTATGTGTAACGAGACGCACGCGCACACCCGCTTGTTGTTTTTAACAAAATAATATATCATTCGTGACGACGCGCCCGTCTTGTTGACGCGTGAACAACACCCCTTTCCCAACACTGCTCAGCTAGTTGCGGGCGAACATTACGCCCTGGGAGACGAAGTGAGGCAAATGAAAATGCATGGGGTTACGTCTGCCCCAGCCGTAATACCACCGGCGCAAATGTTGTAAACTCTAACCGTTTTCATTTATACGCCGGCCAAGAATGTTATGAAAAAGACGCTTCTTTATGGTGGCGAAACTGTTTTAAATTGCAACCTAAAATAAAGCAATGCGTTTATTCTCTCGACCGCGATGTGCCCACGCGTGCATGTTCAGCTGATTCATAGTAGTTGATATCCTATTTGTCCCTCATAAGTTCTCATATGAAATTCGATATGAAAATTATTCACCTTTTCTATTTTATTTTTTTATATTTGTTGATTTTCTTGCATATGATGGAAGGCACAATTTTACGATATTTATTGCCAATGATAGAAAATGCTATAAAAATTGCCGTAAAATGACATATCTAATATTATGTAATAATTTTCGTATCTATCCATCTTCTACCGTCTCTCATTATAAACTATATATAGATTCAGCTATACATTCTAATTAATTTGTTTGTGAATACCATAAGGGTCGGTATTTTGTGTGATATCAAATATCCAAGAATTAGAATCAAATTCTGTGTAAAAAAATGAAATAAAAATACCAAACCTCTTAAAATAGTGTCAGTGGCATATAGAGAAACTGTTCTGAGGAAAAATAGGTATTAATTAGTACAAACTCTTCAAAGATGACCGGGTGCCAATGTAGAAAATGCCAATTGTAGAAAACCGTCGAATCACTATGAGAGAAATTGCAAAGGATGTTGGCATATCGGTTGGCTCATGTAATGACATTTTTTCGTATGCTTGTATCGAAAGGCGGCTTTGGCGCACTTTGGGGCGGGTTGTAACAAGCGTTTTAGTGTAAGCGGGCTCCAAAATCATCAACCGTGCGCCAAAATCCTTTGGAGCACGCTCGTGAGTCAAAATTGTGAAAGGCAAAGGTGGATGAGTGAGGGAGAGGAGAGGGTGGCTATGGTGAGAAGAATAGGACAAAAGAAGAACCAAAGCAGAAGACGAAGAATTGGGATGGAAGAGTTGGTAATATAGTATACTGAACTATACTGAACTAGTTGGTGTTTTTTATAGTTACTATTCATTTGTTATGATTTTTATGTTGATATTACTGTGAGTATATTTTAACTTTGTATTGTAAAGCGGCAATAGCAAATGATAAATTAAAATATATATTAGATGTTGGTAAATGAAGTATGGCAAATGTAGGTTTTACGTGTTTATTACAAAAATTGTACAACGTATTGTCACGGTTGGTTTTTGGCGTCTCCACCAAATGTCGCATAAGGTAATACGTCTCTTCTAAATGTGATGTTATGGGTTTTGGCGTTACCTTTAGCTTACGTTGCTGAGAGGTTTTATATAGTTCAAAGGAGACTCGCTTGGCTTTACTTAAACGTGCTCGACATACTACCATGTTTACAAGGGATAATGTTCAAATGGTCTTACCACTTGATGACGGACATCTCCGTACCGTATGAAGACGGCACAGAGATTCGGCGACAGGGGACGGTGGACAATTTCGGTCGACTGACTGGCTGTAAAGCTGGCGGTCTGCTGAGCTATCTAGATTGGGGGTGGCTATGGTGGTGGTGGATTCACGAACTCACAGATAGTTTTTAACGTATACAAGTATATTGATTTGTCAACAGAACTATAAGTACACTTATAAGTCTCTCTATAACACAAGTAATTAAAAATAAAGATTGAAGTTAAAGAGCGCGTGACCGGACCGTACGGGGTGACTACCACGAGTGTCAGTATCGATGACTGTTGAGTTGGTTGCCTAAGCTAGGGGTTGCTTGCTACGCCACTATGCTTAAGATGTTGGGGATGCGCTCAGCAGCAATGGGGAGGGGACGTTGCGCCACCATGAAAGCGTGGTTCGCGCCCGATTCGGCCTATTTCTCCTCTGGTGAGTTGTCGTGTTAACGTGTATTTTCTTTTGTATTTGTGGGCCGTTTGAATAAAGTCGTTGTGCTTTGTACTTCGTGTATTTTTGAACTTTTACGTTTGAGGTGAGCTTTTTGTAATATTTATGTCGCGATAACTCAAGGAACTTAGCAGAAGATCCAGTTAAGTCTGGTCCCGCGCTATCAACGGGAAATAAATTAATGTTATTAAAAACCGCGACTACCGCGTAACAATGACTGATTTTCAACTGTTTAACAACGACGAGCTACTACTCAAGCAGCTACCCAACAACTACTAATGTTCCTACTGCCCCTCGGTCATTTTAATATATTCTGATTACGCCTACGCGGTGTCGTAGTTCTCACCATCTGCATGGCGCGTGGTACCACTTGTTTTTCCAAGCATTGCTTAAGTCACGTACGCACTTGTGTTTTCCGTTACTTGTTTGTTCGATACTCTTATCGTGTGGTGCACACATTTCGTCCGCGCGCTTTGCTTATCGATACGCCCCTTGAGCATACGCCTCTTAAAATTATTTCGGTTTATTTATAATTAATTTTTTATTTATAATTAATTTATCGGTAAATTTACACCTAATCTACACAAAACATGCCTTTGGACTGAACTTTCCAGAAGTGGTTTTCCTGTTATTTAATATGAATTTCTTAATCAGCTTTTCGCATTCGCAACATCGTCAGGTACTAGAAAAACTTAAAAGTAGAGACTATTTATACAAACTTTTATGAAATATTCCATATTTATCTTTATATCATATGTGATTACAGATGTGTTCTTTTACTTTTGCGACAATAGTTTCTTTATAAACATCTCTTTAATACTCTCCAATATATGATTTGTATTTATTAGATTAAAAAAGACATATAGCATCGACAATAAATTGCATATAAGGACTTATGACGGTCAAAAGTAGGAAATCAGCCCCTGCGCCGTATGCAACTCGGAATTATCTAAATCTTTCTATGCGCGACGTGCAAGATTTACGAGGCGGTCTTTCTTGCGCGCACGATTGCAATTTGCGATTAGTTTTGGATGGCAATATTTTCCATCCCATATCAATTAGATTAGCGTACAAATAAGAAGCTGGCAGACGACTAACCTCGAATGCATCGCCTACTTCACAGTGTTTACACGCCGCGCATCGGGCGCGGAAATTATTCACGCGACAGGTGTAATTTATATCCTGTTTTGACATCTTATATGCCGTAAATCTGGTTTTGTGCAATGTTAAAATCTTATAATGTGGCGGGTTGCCTCCCATTCTCCTGCGTGTCACATACGCGTGCCATACAGTACGTTGTCAGGAAATACGGCGTTAAAGTGCTAGGCAAATGTGTGGTCCGGATTTACGAGTATCAACCGAATATTCCGCGCGCTCGTTGAAATGAAGCCATGCACATTGTATAAATAACCCAAAAAGAAGCGTATTTGCGCGGGTATTTCGCCGAAGACGGATGTGAAATTGAAGTAATTTCCAAGAAACCGCCCGCTAGGATGCTTTAGGAAAATATGTATTTGCGGACGATTGCGATCGCACAGCGTGCGTCCAAAATGCATTTCGCTGGCGCTGCGGATGCAATGCGCTCCGCCAAACTAATCACCCTTCTTCAAAGATTGCTTAGTAAAACGTTTGCGGCCGGCCTGAGTCATTGCGGCTCGCGCGGGCGTGCGCGCACACACGGTGAGTAAAAGTGTGAACCGCTGTTTTCAATTTATCCAACTTGATACCCTTTTATGTTCTCGTCGACGTTGACAAACAGGGCACAATCAGTCTCGACGCACAAAGGCGCTCACGACCATCAGTATCGGTCGGTCCTCAGCGCGAAATTCTAACCCGCCCGTTTCCTTTTTTTATGTAGCATAAAGAAAACTTCATTCAACCCCAGTGCAGATTCCAGCTACACGTCTATATATTTGAGTTTCGTGACAGATGGTAATAATGTAGGAGTCGTTCGAAATTATACATAATTTATATAATTATATTAATATGTATGAAAACTTGAAGAATCTATAGGTTTTCAGGTTATCGTATTAATTTCCTGGCGCCTCCACCCGAATAATTAGCAGACGTACAGTTTGCCAAACTAGTATACATTTGTGCTGAGATCATTCAAAATTTCAATTAGCCTCATATGAATGCCAAGACCAAAATTGGTCCCCTTGAAAGAGATTATACTGTTATAAATATGGTTAAATCAACTAAGGTTAAGTAGAAATACATATAGAAATCTCATTCGAAACCAATCGATTGCCAAATTGATCTGCTGCACGATGGAACAAATAAAGGAAGAAATTGGATTTGTTTTAATTCGATTAGGATACTTGAGTTAGGATAGGTTAAGTTAGCTGGGAGCAAAGCTCTTATATGGAGGCCAAGACCATAATTTCTGTTGTATTTAGCTTATTTAACTTAACTAAGAATTAACAGACGCATAATATGCCAAGGTTGATGGAAACTTGTATAGATTTTTCCTGAAATAATTTAAAATTTCAATTAGATAGTAAAGTTTAATTTGAGAGAGATAAAAAGAAAGATAAAGCTGTAATTGATCAGGTGTTAAGAGTAAAATTATTCAAATAGCGTTAAATACGGTTAAATCAATTCATGTTAAGTAAAAATGCACGTAAAAATCCTATTCCAAACTAATCGGTTGTCAAATTTATCTGCTGAACCACGAGACAAAGGAAGAAAGAGAGAAATTAGGTTGGTTTTAGTTAAATTAGGCTACCTGAGTTAGGGTAAGATAGACTAACAGTGACCAAAACTCTTACATAGAGGCTTCCTTACTTGTGTATGTAGCTTAAAGAAAACTTCCTTTAAACTCAATGCAGCTTACTATAGTATATTTGAATGTCGTGACTACTTTATTACCAGTAGTCGTTGGAAATTATACATTATTTATATAATTATATTATTATGTATGAAAACTTGAAACTTGAAAAATGTATAGCCCCAGGTTATGCTTTTAATTTCTTGGCACCTCCACCAAAAAAAAGCAGATTTATTGTCGCGAACCAACGTCGGCGGCCCTGGTTGATGGCGCGGTGAACGCACCGGGTTCCAATCAGTGGTGTATTTGCGATGGAAGAGAAAGGGGACGTGGACTGAGTAGCGCGATGAACGCACTGGGCCCACATATTGTGTGAATGAGTTAGGAAAAATCATACTAAGTACTTACTCTCATATATAAAATAATGATAATCGAAAGTATGTAGTTGGAAAAAAATGAAAAGTCACTTTACATTTTGAACACGCCTCATATTTGCAGATTATAGCCATATATATTTAATTATAAACATATTTTTATCACAAGTAAGTTCATTGAGTCGTTAAATTTACCGGCGCCTCCACTATTGGGCTCTACAGCATACACAGACTTAAGGCTGGTGGAAACTATATTTCATTTGGCTGAAGGTAGACAACATCGCTGGATTACACGTAAATCCATTACATTTACCAGTTCTCTCTATTTATGTCAAATTAAACGTCGCTTGGCATTACGACCGCCCGTCAGGGGCGAGATTAGCGAAGAAAATGGAGAGCGGCGGTCGGGATAGTTTCAGAAACGTCATAGCACGCCAGCGCACCTATCAAAATATTCATGAATTCAATGTCATGTTAGCAAGCCATTGCCGACTGGCTCAGTAGGTGTGCATCAATGCAAAATTGGCGAATCCTGTGCCGACGGGGCATATAGCGCAACTAGTTTCGCGCGGATAATCTGCGGCTCATCATCCGCCCACGGGCACAAGGCCACCCTTATTCGCGCAGCTAGTTCATTTCGACCGACTTGCTTGTGGGGCAGCGCCTGACTTCATATCTATGAGTGTGTACGCGCCGGCGGTGTCATGCCACCCTCTCGTGCACCAGCGACACGACTGTCTTTTGTGCTGCACCCGTGAAACACCTCGCCACATGCTGTTGAAATTGGAATTGCGGACAATTCCAACGGGTGGGAGCGGCAACCCGTTGGGCATACGCGGGAAGGGCGCTCAAGGTGGAAAGTTATTTGCTCAACATTGGTACACGAGAGAATCCCTTATCGCACCGTTCGCGATTGTATAAATCAAGTTGGTTAGTAAAACGCTGTCGGATTATGTCGGCACTACACTCGGGCGCAGACCTGACGGAAAATTTCAATTCCCCTCCATAATTCAAGTCGTTCATTCTCGCACGCGCGCCCCGCTTTCCTCTTCGCTTGCGTTTTATTTGGCCGTTTAATGCTGATCGCTGCCGCGTTCCGTGGTCTTGATAAATTCGAACACCAAACGTGGCGTCGTTAGCTAAATTAGTTGTTTTGTACTGAAACTGAGGGGGTAATACTAATCTACTGCAAGTGTCGCCGAAACTATGGAATCTTCAGATCGATCGATGTCTTTGGACCAATAACTTATACTGAAATCTGACGGACCACTAAGGCTGTGGAACGGTTTCATTAGGCATCCACGATGAACTTAGTACCAATATGCTCCAAACCAAAGACCTACGGGTCACTGCTTGACCCATTTACTTATTTCTGGACACCGCGGATTTTCGTTGATTTTGACTCACATCCAAAGAATTCCAACTCGTCCTATAAATCATAACTCAAAGCTCAGTCTTAAAAGAATATGTATTCCGATATTTGAGGTCAGATATTCAACTTCGTTTAGATTAGGTCCTCTAAAGGCAACTAAATTAGTGGTGTTGTACTACAGAATTATTCTGATATTGTAGTTGGAATCTCCTAACTATCGCTTAATAATCCCTACATAATCGACCTAAGTGTATCACTAGAATTAATACATAACCCTTGGGAACTGCTCAAGTATTATAACGCTTTATTAAGAAGTTATTAAAGTTCTCAGGCACGAATATGAAAATAGAACTGAAGATATTGTCACGCTGCCGGGGTGTGTGTACCCCTCGTTGAGGATTTGCTGTTGGCCAGGATAACTTCTCATGAACCTAGATAAAAGCAGTTTCGTAGGCTTGGATAGGGTAAGATCGATTGACATAACAACGATTAAATAACGACGCGGGGGAATATGTTTCACAATGAGTATATATTCAAGACAACAAGAAACTTTGTAACTTTGCCTACAGAGATGTAAACATTACAAAAGACTCACCAATAAATGACGGGCATAATGCATTTACAAGAAATCACAAAGAGTAAAAGGAGTAGATTGATACGTGTAGTTTGGTAGCCTGGTAACTTGGAAGAGATTCTTACAGACACCTGGGTAGTTGGACACATTTAAACACTTCGCGATGACTAAAGTCTTCCGCACTGATTCTTAAGTTGTTGACTTATCCGTACCAACAGCCATTATAGCAGCGGTATGTTCACCATTTGCGACCTGACAAGTCTTTGACTGCCATCCGCCAACTGCTCTGCGACTATACACCGCTTACATTATATTGGTCATTAGGGTCTACTCCGACCTAATCTCCCACTTAGCGAAGATTCGAAGATTAACTGTTCTAGAACGTTCTGGAAAGGCGCTCAAGAATTTGCGACTTCAGCGTTTTACTCATCGCTTGGAGACTCGACACGTGCAGTGCTTAGCCAGCAGCCTTAACCGGACTTCTATGTAGGACCAGATTGTTGAAACAATTAGCAATTGAATATTTTCTTAATCTTACTTGATAACGCGGTTATTGTGACGAGTAGACTCAACATACAAAATATATATAAATCAACCTTTATTGGCATATCTTCTTATCTTACCTAACTTCCTTCTTCCATTTCTCTACTTCTATTTACAAACAAAAACAACATATTAAATATAGTACAGTAAATACAATAAACACACCATCACTCTTCATTCCTGTACACTCTCCCGCCTCGGATGCATCCCCAGTCGAGCCTCTCTTCTTCTCTTCTCCTTTACTATCGCGGACACCCTGGCAACCTCCTCTCCCTTTTCTCCTAACC
>WSZQ02101306.1:0-10751 GCA_019419845.2 Weissflogia rhopalogaster
GAATACATGCAAACTGTTCGGATATCGCGTTATTTACAGTACCGTTGAAGCTATCGATCTCTCGATGCGCCTAATCGGGTAGACCAAAATAAGAGAAATTGTAAGGGAAATTTTCAGAAAATAACTCTGAATACCAGGGCTAACTCTGAATAAGCACACATAGATATGTTTTGCTGCAAACTTGGGAGTTGTTCGAATTTAGCCTACCACTGATTCTGTTCTCCTAATATTTATAAACCGATTTTACCGTTCAAAAGCGACAGATGTTGTGTGGAAGCGCCTCCAAGTTACCTTGTGTCCTTTCTCCTTCCACAATTCAAATAACTTACTGAATAATGTCATATCTTCGCGTATTTACTCCGCAAAAACGTAATAAACATTCGAACTAACTTACTACCTACTTCTAATGACAATTTAATAAATTCCAGCTAACTGTGCAATTAATGCGTACCGAAAACACACAGATATGTCCATTGCGTCGCTGCTAACGGAATTCGGCTCATAATTCGCGCGCTTTTTTGCACGACGACGCCATGGTGTAGGTGAATGAGCCTCTGCCATTGCGCATCGTCTATAAATTCATGCGCAAACCCCTCTAACGTCGTAAATTACCTGCGCGTCTTTGGAAAGTCCTACAGATCGGAAGAGATGGGCAGCGCATTGAAAATGCACATTTTATACGCGCCACGGTAATTTTTCATCGACTTAGCAAAGTTCTAGCCAGCTAGAACGCAGTTGGTGTAAAGTTGGGAATTGAAGGCCTGGTCTGCTGGTCTCTATGGGAAAGCTGTAGAATTCGCCGGGTTGCCATATGGACTGTGACGTTCCATACTGCACACATTTGTATGGATGTGTGTGCGTGTTTGTACATACAGCGTACACACATATTGGTACATAGATGGAGGTTAGTGTAGTGTATGGTCAGCTCGCATTTGACAAACGCACGGTGATGTATGGTTGACCTGTCCCCGTGAATACTGACCCGCGATAAGATTGCTTCAATACGGGCATCATAAACTGCCATCGTGCATCCTTAACGGGCCGCTACTTTCTCCGATTTTTCGGCGGCGTATCTGCGTATCTGAGGTAATATTGACATGTCGATTTATTTATAACCATTGGACATCTTCTTTTCAATGCAAATTCGGCGTCAGTGGTACGCGTAAACAAGCAAATAAAATGTATAAACACGTCATGCGCTGGACATTTTCTACCGTATAATTCGTTGTCTGCGCAATTTATGTGTTCCTAATATTTGAAATTGGAATTTTAACAATCGTTCGGATATTACTGACCGGTTCCTTCGATGTTTTTCCGTGAAGACATCGCCGATTTTTTGGATATACACGGTTATTTACCACGATTTTAAATTAGTTCAAAACCCTTAAACTAGTACCCTGCTACACAAATTGCATTTTCTTTTGGCAAAATGTGAAACAGAATCATATTTTTTTATTCCTATGTAATTAGGATATTATTATTAATTGTACTATTGTCAGATTAGATTGATGTTGTTTGAAAGCGATCAATGCCAATAAAGATTGAATATATTATTTAGGGGAGGTCCTGGTACTTTGGGGATAAGAGCAGATGCTAGAGGGAGAAGGCATTACTGGCTAGGGCTAGGTGTGGATCGGAGGAAAGTGGCAGAAAGGAGTGGATGGGGCAGAAATATAACAAATATACAAAATGGTTATTCGGTATGACGGGGTGTCTACATTGGAGTACCAGGCAATGGGTAAGGTCACAATGGAGGGGCAGGAATATTGACAGAAAATGGCTGGAAGAAAGGGAAGGAGGGTTGACTACTATTAGAAGAATGGTGTTGCAGAAGAGAACGAGACGAGCGTAAACAGTTAACAGTTCGTGATATTTTTATTATTATTTCTTTTGGAAAGTATGTAAAAGTTTTTATGAAGAATGGAATGCCAATAAAGGATTTACAAATTATGTATATTATTGTACTTTGGACGCATTGTTCCAAAATGGGGCGTGCAAACACGAAGAAGAAAAACTATGCAAACCTTGCTTATTAATCAATCAAACAATAAGTGGAAAATATTTAATAACAATGCAGTAGTTAGTTACTGATAAAACCCTAATTGCATTTTAAATTTCTCCTTAAGTAAGTCAGTTCATGATTATTCCTTTGGAAATTATGACATTCACAGTTAATCTGCATTAAAATCAGAGATACATTTACAAATAATGTTTGCATTCAATTTTATTTTCTAGTTTTTAAGGGCTTTTGCTCAATCCATGTCCTCATGTGTGAATTCTCTTCCACCTCCGGGACCCATCTGATACACCCGTTAGGGTATATCAGAGGGGCATGGATAGCATGCTACATAGCGTATCCGGTTTTTGCTGTTAGCACTTGCTTTATATGTCTTCTGACAATATCCCAGTAGTTCTCGTCTGATAGCAAGAAGTCTATTGCTGTGTCCTACGTAAGCTGTGTTATATTTGTATCTTTAAGTTTATCCCAGCTTATACGGCAGCTGAAGAAGGTGAGTTCTGTTGTGTCTATGTCTCCACAGAATGCGCATTAATCTGTGAATGCTTTCCTATACGGTACAAGTATTCACCGAAGCATTCATACCCTGTGAGGTCCACAGATTTGTTTCGCCATGTCTTCGTCCAAGTAAAGGTTAGAGCTGCGAAATAAAACGTCTCGCCCAATTGCTCTTTTCGCACTGGTTTACCAATTCCCAGCGGGTCTCTTGAGTTGCCTTGGTGCAGATGTCATTGGCGCTTCTTGCAAATTTCTCCTGTTAAGTTCTAGTAATTCTTAAGCCAAACAAAATATCTTAGTATAAATGTAACCTGTACATATAACGTCGGTCTTATTCTGTTTATACAAATCTTTTGACGATTTTACCGATTAAAATCTGTATAAAATATCTCAAATTATATAACTTCTTTCAATGACACTTACGCATGTTACACAAAATCTCTTTATTAGTTTTATATTTAGACTTAGCTAAACCTCCCTGTTCTAGTTCGGCCAAATTTGCCTCCTTGTATGTCTCAATATTTTGAAATCATTGAAAGTGCAAAAAACATTGATGCAGCAGAAAGGTGGTGAATTACAGTTATAATCATATGTTATTTACACATTATGGTATGAAAATGTATATGTGTACTATTAGATCAAATATTATTTATTAGAAATGAATATTATAATAGTAGTATCAAATGCAAAAGTTATTAAAGCAAATAAAGCCATATGACATGGGTGTATCTCAATTGTATGTCTCACATTTGGATGGAACATTTTATACGTTTAGTACACATATTGAAATAATTTCTGTTAACGGGATATTTTACATTTTTAAACCATTTGCTCTAAAACTATACTCTATATATTACTTAAATAGCAGGTTTCTTCAAATTGGCTTCATGGCGCAGTGCCCAACATTTTGGTCTGCTGGGGTAGTTATCAGCGCGTTAGTCCATTGGACTTAGTGGCGGATTCAAGTTTTTCCCTCGAACTTTAACATAATTTATAAAAGTTATATGCACATATTTAACAAATAGTTATACAATAATTAGTAACAGAATGTAAAAGGTATGTTCATATAAAATATACCTAATTTAGGCTCTATTTGTACAAGATGCTGGATGATGTTCATCATAAAAACATTTAAAGCAGCAATTGATTCTGCATCTTGCACATTACATTTCTAAATTAAAAAGAAATTTCGTGGGTAAAACTTGGGCCAGCCACTAATTCAAATAGACCAACACGCTTACAACTACCCCACGAAGCCGATATAAACAAATTTGCTCTCAAACCGTTAAAATTAATTTGTGACAAAACTTTGAAAATGCATTTTGGGTAAACGGCACAAAACGGCGACAAACCCAAGAAAAGAAATTATTTCAATATATATATTACACGCACACAAATTTTCATTCAAATCTGAGACGGACAATTGAGATACTCCCCATTACCGGTAAATTATTATTTTATAATTTTCAACTGCTTATAACATTCTGTTTTTGATCATTTTGATCATTTCAATGTTTAAACGCATTTTCACATTTTCTTAGGTGCTATAAGAATACAGACTAGATTGGAAATAACAAAAATTGTTGTAAATCTAGTACATTTTAGAGATTCGTTTAAATTTCACTTGTTATTATTCTAGAATTATCTGTGAAATATTCATTTATCTACCGTTAGCATATATATTTTTTACAGGGATTCTTAATCAATTTCAAATTTCCAATAAAATACGGGTAAATATAAGAAGAAAAGAAGTTAACAACCAACTTAAAATGCAGGCCATGTTAAAAGAAATACATATAAAGAGACCAGAAAAAAAAGACATTTCTCCAGGTCGCAGTGAGCATTCCGTTTCCGCAACGACAATGGACATCATTAATTAACCAAAAATTCACATTAATTAGTGATTGGGACCTTCGTCCCCCTTGAAGCGTATGGCATCGGTGAAATGTGCTAATAAGGCCGAAAAAATCGTTTTCTTTTCGTGATGGCGACCGTTACTACCCGGATCAAGTGCAATAATGTTTCATGGATATATCGGATCTTTGCAATACGTGCTTCAATGTAGTAATTTTCCAAGTATGAGCAATCTTTGCGTCGTCCAACCAACATCAATCGATTCTGATGTCGGTCCCTGTCTTTACCGTATTTGCTTCTATTGTTTTTTTGTGATATATGCCACTAAACAGCGATAATTCCCAGTGAGAAACGTCATCTAACAAAACGTTTACAAAAATACCTTGAGAATTACGTAGGTCGTATCGGAAAAACACTAAAATTCCAATAACTTCAAGCCTAGTCATGTACAATTCACAATTGCACACCATCCTGATTGTGAGAAAAACATTTATGTGCATTTTATTTCTCTTGCTCTTCCGCGATCCCCACAAAGAATGAACCAATAAAATGCAGCTTAAATAACCACCAAGAGAGTTTGATAGAATCCGTCAACCATACGAGACTAACGCGAGAGCATCAAATAGTAGCTGAAAATCGTGTAAAAATCGTTGAACTCTGTGTAAGTGACGAGAAAAAAAAACTGAGCACTCACGGCGTTTAATTAACCTCAGCGTCGAAGAGTGCGAAGTGCGCGGCTAATTGCAATCGGGCATTACACAAATGAATTATTAACAATTAACAATCGTCATACGGTACACGCAGAGATCGAAGTCTTTTTGCATCTTTAATTGGAATGATTCAGAGGCGCTAATCGGCGCAGCGGCGTAATAAAGATGCTCGGTTTTCATTTTTATGCCGACGGATCAAAGCACCGGCGTCCTTGACGAACGACTAGCTGACGACGATGGCCGACAACAACGCCAGAATGATGGGCGGTTTATGACGGTTGTAAATTTTGCTTAAATTAATTGCATTCGCGCTTAAATCATTCTCTGATCCGTAAAACATGATTATATGAAACCTAAACCTCTGTTTAATTGTTAGCTTTTCAATAAAGTACCTAAATGCTCTGCTGTAATGTCCCATGTTTACAATAAACATTTAATTAGTTTCATTTACCTGCAAGGTAAATATCCTTAAAAATTATTTTCTTAATTTATTTTAATTGCGTTTTTTGTAATATAAAAATGTCGGTTTTTGTGAAACACGAAAAAGTATTGAGGGCGACCAAGTCATGTTAAAAACATATCGATATTACTAATCAACAGTGCATTATCATTATTTTAATTTCGCTTTGAGTTTTGCATTTTGATTTCTATAATATAAAAATATCGATATCAAGATTTTCGGTTTTTCAGTGACCAACGAACTGACTGCCATCTGTTGGTAATTCCAGAATTTTACGTATTCCAAATTACGTTCCAGAGTTTTGAAGTAAAGCTTCTATATGCAGGAATAAAATGATGGATACGAGCCGAATTTAAACGAAGTTTAGCTCAAATATATCCGATTCTAACTTTTTTTAATTGTGTATTATTGCATCTTTAAAGATGGGCTATCTTTATTTTTATTCTTTCTAATTTAACTTTGTTTTTTTTTTAATTCCGTGACATTTGCCTGTGTCGCGGTACAACACGGTCTTTGGATAATAGTAAAAATGTTATCGAAGTAAATTTTCACTAAGAAATGTTTAAGAAAATGTTAAGCTTACAACGATTTATTTGATTCATTTGGTTTTTGCTAATTCACTGAAAGAAATAAAATAAATATTCAATCACGATTTTTGATTGGCGGAGTAGAGTTAAGATTCTTAAACTTTGCATAGGTGATAAGGTGGAATTAAAGTATGTGCAAAATTTCAATGCCGAAAAATGAAGGACTTGCAGTAATTTATTTGAATATAATTGACGGAGTCGACTGTCGGTTGTTGATAAAACATGTTGAATAATTTGGTACAGAAAAGAAACACTTTTAACTTTTATTATGACATTCACATATCCCTTTTATACATGTCAACCTATCCTCTCTATACATCAATATAATTCATTCACACCTAATTATCCAATTATACAGTTAATACATTCATTAAATAAAATGTTACAACTAGCTATCTACATTTCACTTTATAATGATTTACGGAAAAGAAAAATGTCTACTCATATAATATATGACAATTGGTTCCAAGTAGTAATAGCTAGGGATGTTAACTTTTCACAAAATATCGATACTTTTTAGAATCAATACTTTTGAAACTTCGAAGAAAAGTATCGATACTTATGGGTATCGAAAATATACAATGTCGCCATCTGTTCATACATTATCCAATTCTTCCAGTTTATTATGGAACCAATGTTTCTGATGTTACTCTAATATATAATAATAAAATTAATAATTCTGATTGTGTAAATAAGGAATTCGACGTCAAGTATCGATACTTGTTATTTATCAACTGTGTATACTTTATAAATTGTTATATCAGATTACTGCGTGTTTTTGTATGATAAATATCAGTGAAAAGATGAGCTAGTGGAAATTTCTATGAAATAATTTATAATCCTATATAAACATATATTATTTATAATCATTTTAGAAGTGTCGACTGATATCATTGCCAGAATGCAATTAAAATTGCTCCATTTTATGGTATATTATTGTATGATTTGAAGCATTTAATAATTGAATTTCCATATTTTCAAAATAAAATCAAAATAAACAATGCAACAGCAATGGTAAGCGCACATAGTACGTTTACCATCACAATTGCTGGTTCTGATTAACAGATGGCCTCATTGTGATGGCATATCAAAAATTATCAAAAATGACTGATTCGATACTATCGATAAGTATTGAAAATTAAAGTATCGATAAAAGTCGATAAGCATTGACTCATGGTATCGATACTTATCGATACCGATATAACTTTTGACATCCCTACTAATAGCAACTTTTAACTGAATATATGAATTATATAATTAACAAATGACGTTGTTCATTTTAACGACGTATTTACGGAATATTGTTTAGAACCCATAAGAATTTTCATGTTTTTATCAAAATAGAGATACATAGATATATTTTAACGGATTAGCAAGCAAAAATATAGTAATTAATATTTTATTACTATATTTTTGCTTATAATAATTATTATAATTGCAATAATTGAAATTGGTGCACAAAAATATGCAACGACGAATTATTTCTAATATTTCTATTTCTCGTGCAAGTTTGTTAATTGTTAAACACATAAGCGTTAAATTGGGTACTCTGAAAACTTGTGTAAAAATAGATGCCTATTTATGTCAAGAAAATTGATATTTCACACTTAAATTACTTTGTTTAGTATCCGCATAGTTTGCATTTGTGCATTACCACAGATATAAAACGTTTAATTCTACAAAAATATTCATATGCACTAATAATGTATTAAAGTGATATATTATAAAATTAAATAATTATTGGTTTCATACGTTGGTTGTTATACCATAGCTATATATATAATTTTACGTTATTACAACTATTTTAAGAACACCCAACTATTTAACTCTGTGAAATTTGATATTCCACGGTTAAAATTCTTTACATAGACGTTAAATAATTACATAGTGCGTAGTTTGTGGGTACAAGGTACAACTTTATCAGTTCATGCCTGTTTCCACGTGATTATTGATTACGCGTGCGTCTTTAAGCGACAAAAACATCGTCGCGGCCAATTTGCGTACACGTTGCGCGTCTCGTTTGCCAATCTAATATGATTACCAAATCGCCGTTATTAGTTGTTCGTAGAAGTCGTATAAATAATAAATAAACTATATACCTACACGTGAACAGCGTCGTATTTTAGGTATTTGCTCGCTTATTTTCAACGCAAACGCGCTGCAATTTTGCGAACGACGCCGCAGTCGTTTTGATCTTTTCTTGGCAAACGATTGCGGATTTGCATGCTTTATGGACGCCAACGGCAAGAGAGTTGCCGGTGATGGGTAAATTGAAAATGCGGTGTGTCATTGATTTGACGCATGATGGCCAGCGTAATGCACTGTAAGGTGGTAATTTCCAATTCGTTCTTTTGCAGAATGCGTGCTGTCACCGTTTGTGTCCGGATCGTCGTCGCAGCCGATTCCATTCGTCTTCCTGCCACTCAAAGGCCAAATTATACATCCGAGCAAAGAGATCAGCTTCGCAGGTGAGAATAAGGGCTTTCAGTCATTTGTACCGTTTTGTCGTGCTTTATGGCATATTTAATTATGCAAATAAAGAAAATAATCCTAGTCCAAAATTAGACGTGTGTCACACATCTGTTTCAGTTGATTTATGTAGGATGTTTTAATATTTCAAATATAACTGTCCATAAATAGATCCGAAAGCGTATTAATAAATTGAAGTGTGCCTTTCTTCTGTGAGGTACATCAAGATAACTCTAACAAATATTTCATATTTTCGCAGATTCAGTTTGTCAAGAATTTTAGTACGATTTAGTAAGAATTTAGTACGATATTGATATTTTCAATTCACCTTGCTCTTTCAAAATCAAGATTCAGTGAAACGGGGCCGGCGCTAGGGTCCTCAGCGCCCGCATGCAATTTTTATCCCTACGTCCCCCTTCAATTTTAAACTTTTTAACAGTTCCTTAACATTCAAATTATATAAGATTAAATTAAATTTTTTAATTAATATTTAAAAAATCTGGATTTAGTACACAAAAAAATGGTTGTAATGGTTTTAACATCTAATTCTGCATATACATCATAGCCTATCTTGTAGCATATTTGTTTTTACGTAAGTTTTAATTTTAATTGCAATATACAAAAACTACGTTCGTCGTTTGCTACACTAACAAGTAAAGTTATCATTATTCTTAAGGCAATTGAAAAGTTAGTGAAAGTTAAATTATTGGATATAATATAATTAAGAATATCAAAACGTTTTCGAATATGAAAATCATGCTTCTGAAAAATATCCCGGCAAGCACACAACTCATTAAATAACTCTATTACATTAGCATCCATACTATTGCCGTCCTTTAAACTAATCTCTAAATCGTTAGAATATTTTCATAAAGATTCATTATTAATTTACGGTAATTTATTAAAAAAATCGAAAATTTCAAAATATGTCTTTAATTATTCAAAACGATCGTTTGTCGAACACAACGCCACACCTAAAAGAGTATAGAATACATTGATTTTAAATTTATCTAGTGAATATTGAGGCAATTCGTCAACATTTTGCTTAGGCGGCTCTTTCAAACGTGAAATTATGTGTGGTATCTGCTGATTTCACATTACAAACAAAATATGTATTTTATGTATCCGTATTTATAGTTAAGTTTGCTTATTTATGATAATTTATTAAGTATTCCATATCTGGTGATGGCGCCCCCATCGACGAGGCGCCCGCATTCCCCGCATGCGTTGCATGCCCGTTTCCGCCGGCCCTGCAGTGAATTTTTTTTAGCATACCTTCTCTTAAAATCGGAAATTACAGCCAAATTACAAGATTCCAGAGGGGGGCTCGGGGCCATGTACATCCTGTCTGGAAAGGCTCATGATTTACCAATGTAAAATATCCCATTATATAAAAAATATTAGGTCGATTGACATTACATAAGTCACGTAAACCAAGGGATCTGGAAAATGTTTCATTTTAGATAGGATACTGAATTCTGAAGGTATGCCGCATACGGCAGGTATTCATTATTCATTTTCTATTTTGTCTCATCTTCAATGAATGAAAAATATTTAAGAGGCTCTCAACGATGAGTTTTTTCCGCAGTGATTACATATTATTTTTGTATATTTTTGTAATTTGTGTTGTTGTGTGTTGAATGTTGGATGTTGAATGTTGAACCCAGTGGATTGCCTACCCCGAGGAATCGGGCTCCGTCCTCCTACGTGCCGAGGTGCTACCACTAGGCTGGCCTAGGTGGGCCACGTTCGATATTTGAATAAATATTGCAATTCGCTGATTTGACCTGTACAACATATACTGATAGCTTCCTCTCAACCATCGCAATAAATACATATATGATGGAGGGAACTAAGGGCATAAAAGGGTTAGGTGCATAAACGGGCCCTTATACGTGAAAAAAAGCGATACCTAACCTTTAGTAAACCTCATACATCTTGAAATCATCCTATCTAATATTATTATTATTATTATTATTTGTATTTGGTCCGTAGACTTGGCCATCGAACTAACTGGTCCTTCAGCCTGGATACAAGTTTTTGTTATTTTATTTGTATATACATGATAATATTGTGTTATTGTTTATTGTTGATTTTTGTGTGGTATTGTTGTGTTGGTTCCTTGTTGAGTGTTGTGTGATTGAATTGCCTCGTGG
>WSZQ02101317.1:0-10748 GCA_019419845.2 Weissflogia rhopalogaster
TATTAAATTAAATGAAAACAATAACAAAACCAACTTAATGAGAAAAAGAAAAAAAAACTACATTCCTTCTCGACACCATTCTATGAGGTTGCCCCCTTCTTCTTCTCGCTCCGCCGTCTTCCACTGCTTTCTTTTCGTCAGGATCTTTAATGTTGCCATTCTCTTTCAACCAACCTGGCACACTCTTCCCCGCATTCCTAACCTCCTACGCCCAAACCCTTTCCAGCCCTATACATTTATTCGCGTAATTATGTATTCTGAAACTATAATGTTACAGAATTATATACAATTCAAGAAACCTCCTTACTTATAAGGAAAATTATAGTGAAATTAACTTGGTAGGTTTCGATTATAGATGACAACGTTGCCCTACCAAAAGGAATATTAAAAGACATATTCATTGATATCAAATAATGAAAATTCGTCCTATCTTTTGCTTCCGTTAAGAAACAGGTTCTGTTATGATTATAAAAGGTTGTATTTTGGGATAAGTAGGTCTAAAATTGCAATTCTCAGCAGTATATAAATGAAACCGAAGATAGAAGAGTAGAAAATCATTCATTCAACACATATTCGTGAAGTTATAAAACGATTAAATTGCAAATCGTGACCATTAATCAAATTGAAAGACATTCATTGATATCAAGTAATTGAAATGTGTCCTCACTTATGGTTCTCAAGAGTACAAACATATATGTACAAAGCAAGGAAAGTCATCCTCCCGCGCCTTTTCCGATGAACATATCATTGGCCTAAACACGAGGTACATAGGCCTCGTGCTTCGAAATGCGATACAAGTAACAAAAAATCGAACTACTAAAAAATGATAATAAACATACTAATGTCCAGCCGAGTGGCGCAGCAGAAAGGTTGATGACTACTGCCCACGAGGTCCCGGGTTCGATTCTCGATGGGGATGCATAGTAAAGTGAATTCTTCTTATCAATAGTATTAGCCTCTAATATGACTAATTACATTGAACAAGAATTGAATACAGGCAATGACCATAGCAGTCGATGCTCGGTAAATCAAACAAAAAAACAACAATACTAACGTTGTAATATTACACTCAACCTTTGAAATAATAACACAAACATAAATGAAATGAAATTGTGGGTGTTCATAATTAATTACCGATTTTTTTAAACGTTAATCAAATGATATGAGGCTTGCAAAAATGCGTTGTTAATTAATTTATTACTCAAACTAAGTTTTAATTGGCGAAATCAAAGATGAACTTTGTTGTCGCGATGCAAAATAACACAGACTGTTTTCTACTTTTAATTAATATTCCTACTGGTATGTAGTCAATTTCACATCACTATCCCGACAACGATTTAAAAAAATTTAAATTTATAGTCATAGATTAATCTAAACGCACATCAGTGTTTTACCGTAATTGATGTCATCTGATGTTTGTCCCCATCATATCGGTTTGTCTCCATCTATTTGCTTATTTGCTTGTATTGGTAAGTAAAGAAAGTGATTGAATGTAAAAACGAAATGAACATACGAAAGAATCATCTTTGTCCAAACATAATTGAATTTACTGACAAGGGGCGTGCGTGGATTGTCCAGCACCGATTTGTCTGACCATTTTTATACGTATAGTACTTACAATTACATAGTTACAATTTCACTTAATGCGATTATTCGCCGTTTTGCCAGTTCACAAAAAAAGTGAGTTCACAGTATAAACGAAAATAAAAATTAAACAGTATTGCTGTATTAACAAGAACATTTACTTTCATTTATCGCTCTATTTATGTAGCCAGTGTTATATAGTTATAATTACATTTTAGTGACATGTTAACAGCTCATAACGCTCTGTAATTGAAATAAATAAGATATGCAAGTTGTTCTATATGTTATTATGAAGCTATAAATATTCTTGCAAAGTACAATGTTAAAGCAATTTTGCGAAGGCAATCTTATGATTATAAAAGGTTCTTTTATGATCAATCGGTCTAAAATTGCAATTTTCAATAGTATATCAATGAAACCGAAGATAGAAGAGAAGAAAATCATTCAAGCAACACATATTCGTGAATTCATAAAACGATGGAATTACAAATCGTGACCATTTACCAAGCGATTATTATATTATGCGTTAAACAAGCGGAACGACTCTAAACTCCTCTTAAACGGACATAATAACTATTCAAGGTATTGTTCCAAAATAAGTACATGATTTATAAACTTTACTTTGTCTGATTTAATTAATAGGACCATATCGTATTTTTTAAGTGAAAAAAATTGTTAAGTCATGATAATTTGTACCGGTTATTATTGTTAATATAATGACATACTGCAATCAATTTAACATTATAAATGTATATTACAAAAATGTACATACCGGATAAGTTTCTCATATTTTCTCAAATACCTCGAAAATATGCTCTATATGAAAAAATCGAAGGTAATCAAAATGTAATAACTCCACGAAGGTAAATGTTACTGATAGTAGTACGTTATCCTTATCAATGGAGGGTAGAGTGGCATCATATTGAAATAGCCCACGCACATCCTCTGCAGATGTAATGAAATTGACAAGGCTGTGTCTCAAACCTATTTCAGCATTGCAGGAGCAAATTATGTGTTCAGACTTCTCACCGGTATCTTTACTTAGTCAAAGATCTCCTCTCCGATCTTTCCGCCCCGAAGAAACTTCTTCATCCGTCTATCGATTTTGAGATCTTTAATTCTTTTGATTCTGGATCTTTAAGCTTGTCCTTTGTCCCATTTCTGTTTAATTTGGCATCGTCATCTTGAAACACACATAAAGCTATCACCATTCCTCTTAGGCCGTTGCCTCAGACTGTTTGGCATTCACACTTACATGAGTTAAATGGCCTGTAAAACTCTCGATTTTAGATTTACATATATATGAAATTATGCTACACATATATTCGAACTCGAAATAAGGGTAAAAGCGATTTGAAAGAAAAACATAGTCCGTAAAGGCTTGACAGGGGGGAAATTTTTGTAAGAGTGCTATTCAGAATGCCACAGAGACAACTATCAGTCGGCAGGTAATAAATACTTTCGTTAGAGAGAAAGAGAGAGAGGGAGAGAGATCTGAATACTTGAAATGCAAAATAGAATAGACATGGCAATACCCTGATAGAATGGCATACGTCGCTAATAATGTACAACTTGTGCCGGTTAAATTTTTTACAACTAGTAAATTACAAGAGGCCAAGTGAAAAAATAAGTTTGAAACTCGAAATCGAAAGTTGGTGTACAAACTTCAAACTCGCGGGTTTGTAACTCGCCTGTAAAAGAACTCGTAATCTCGGGTATTTAGGCAAATTTCACAGGGCTAACGGAATTCGCGAACGACTTTCAATGGCTTTTAAACCGCTTACAGTAGCGCCTTCGCAAGCTTCTCATGCGCTCGTGTCAACGGCAATAGTTTCAGATGGCAATATAGAGAGCCATATGTCCCTGGGTCATATGTATGCTTCCTATTAGAGGGCATCAGTGTATCAGGCATACCTTTTCTTAACGGACCTGATCGGACGCCCTTTTAGGCGAATCAATGAGTAATGAGTAAATGATTCCAAAAAACAAGTTCCTGTACGATTAATGATATATAAAAATAATTATTTCAATTATTTATTAAATCATATTTCTAAGCATATTTTAAGATTTTCCGCACAGGAAATACTGCATTAGAATATTTAAATTGAATACTGATTATTTATAATAAACAAGATAAACCCATCTAATTTCATAAGATCAAAATCTCCAGTTTGAATATATTGCGTGAATCATTGAGTAATGTTCATAACTCAGCATGTTTTCACCAATTATACTGATTTATACGCATAATTATTAATTTTTCACGATCCACACTCTGTTGGTAATTGATGGTTGCTGCGGCGCATCTATCAAATTATTGCTAAAACGCTATAAAACTGTTTTCGATCATTAAAACTCTAAAAATTCTCATAAACACTTGAAATGAAAAGAAATAAGAAACTGGAACGTACCGCTCAAACATAATTAATAATTACCTATAAACTCGATTAGCCAATAGTTTACTTTTTGTGTGTATTTAGTTTAATACCTGATTGTAACAGATAGATACGAATATTAGCAATACGCCTTCGAATGGACTGCGTTCGAATAGCTTCAGCATATTTGATACCTTACATAACGATTGAGCGCATTTCTTGTATTCTTATTAAAAATCTAAAACTAATTGTTGATTTGCATTTTATTGCAAAATATTTTTGAGTTCATAATTGTCACGTTAATTAATCGTGTCGAGCCGTAGTTCGTAAATTATTCGGATAATTAAACATTAAAAATATTATCTATAGATGGAAATGACACAGATATACAAGTGTCATTAATTTGTTTGGTATTGGGTTACAAAATTTGATAATTAATGAGTATAGACTGCTATATGATATAAAAATTATGCGATAATCTGACTGTATTATAAGACATTTTACGGACGCTGATTTCATTTACATGCCGATTGGTTCCTACTAGTCAGAACCTCTACTTCTTAGACTTAAAGGAACCAATCGACATGTAAATGAAAGTTTGAAGTTACAAATGAAAAATTTAAATGGTTGATCTATTTGCGTCTATATGCAACCTGCGTCACATATGAAATATAGTAAAAGCTCTTTATCCGCAGTGTGAATTTATCATTTTCCTGCAAGTCCGTTTCTGTCAAATCTTGCGGTTCAAGCAATTCCTGAACTTGATTCTATCTGTTCGAATCTCTTTCTATTCCCAAACACGACAGTAAATTAAAGCAATTAATTTCATTTAACTTCATTAAAGATTAAATATTTATTATAATATTTTATATAACATTATATAGTTATTATATAGTTTTATAATGGTATATATTTGGAAGCTGAGATGTTGAAGAGCTTAAGGGGGGAAAGGCAGCTGCCCGACTCATTTAAAGAAAGCAAATGGTGGCGTGCAAGGAAAAATGTATGTGGTTCTCATAGATCTTAAAGCAGCATACGACATGGTTCCACGTGTAAAGCTGCTTGAATGTCTGAGAAGACTAGGTGTGAGTGAGGAAATTATTGAGTGGGTGCGGAGGGTGAATGAGTATACGTGAGCTGTTGCGATAGTAGATAAATGCAGGTGGAGTAGGTTCCTGCTGAGGTGTGGGGTGAGGCAAGGGTGCCCATTAAGCCCACTACTTTTCAACCTGTATATGAGTGAGTTGGAAGGGATATTGCGGGAAGGACAGAATGGTAGAGTAGTCTTCGAAAATAGAAAAATATGGTTGTTGGCCTACGCGGATGATGTGGTGATATTTGCCCGAACGTGAGAGAGTATACAGTTGATGTTAGCGAGGGTAGAAAGATACTTGGATAAAAGGGTGTTGCTGGTGAATGTAAATAAGACCAAATGGATGTTATTCAGAAATGCGGATAAGAGGAAATCAGCAGAAGTCATCCAATGGAAAAATAAGTTGATAGAGAATGGAGGTATTCAAGTATCTAGGGTGTATGATTAAACCGAATGGAAGTTAGGGAGAGCATGTGAGATGGATACAAATAAAGGCAAGGTGTGCAAGGGGTAGAGTAAAAGAGAGATGGGGACGAATTTGGGGGCGTAATTGGGGAGTGGCGATGAGATTGTAGGATGTGTGGGGGAGACCAGTGGTACTGTATGGTGTGGAAACATGGGGCCCGAGAGAATGGGAGGTAGTGGAGAAGGAACAGACGTGGTTCTTGAAGGACCTATATGGACTGGGGCGATCTACGACGTTGTATATAGTACTGAAAAAAGCAAGAAAGTTGAGACTGAGATGGGAAACAGTGAGTTTGGTGGCAAGGTACGAAGAAACGTTTGAATCGGATGGAAGATGAGCGTATGGTAAAGTATGTATGGAAATGGTGTGTGTGAGAAAGGGGGGAAGTGCGTGGAAGGACCAAAGAAAGTTGGCCTATTAGGAGGTTGAGCTATCTGAAGCAGTAGTGGGACAGTTAATGGTAGAAGGAGCTTTGGAAGAACAAGTAAGGAGAAGGGGTGAAGCGGTGGAATACCAGACTCGGCAAAACAAAATAAGGGAAAGTACATACAACCCGCAGTACCATCGTATTCAAGCTTTGGAAGGTAGGCCTGCCACATAGGTAGGACAATAGGTTGTCCTACCTGTGGCTTAGAAAAAATTGGTTGATGGCAAAGGCGAGATGTGGAACGGAGGAACGGGGGCGATAGATATGGATGGATGTAGTGTATATGAGATGTATGATGTGTGTGAATGGGGTTGATACGTGAGAGCACATGACATGAATTGAGGGAAGAATGTGGTGAAAGAAGCATGCAAAGGTGGCTTGAGAGTGGGAGGGGAGAGGGTGACTATGGTGCGGAAAATAGTATAACAGAAGAACCGAAGGAGAAGGCCAAGAAATGGGATTCAGGTGTTGGTAATATAGTATACTAAACTGAGTCGTTGAGGTGTATTTTTAAAGTTTTTAATTTGTAACTTCTAGTTAGTGTTTTTTTATAGTGTTTAGTAATTTTTTATGATTTTTTATGTTGTTATTAGTGTGGAGTTGAACATATATACTTATTATAATTTTGGAATCTCCTGGCAATTCTAGCAATTCCATCGAACAGGTAGATGGAATTGCTAGAATTCGTTCCATAAATAAAAAACATTATTAAAGCTCTTCTCTCTCAGAATGTGCCGCCAATATCTAACCCCATCTCATTTAAGCTTGAGTCCGATTCTGTTTTGAACCAGAATATACGATGAATTTGAACTTTTCTGGATATGTTTGTATGCGCTCACTCGTCTTAACGAAATTAATACTCCGCAAGTTGTAAGCTCTCGGGGCCTTGTCTGAAGGCTTTACTGACTTAACCCGCACAGTAAGTCCGATACGCCGACAATACTCGGCAACAACACACAAATAACACAACACGATATATGTAGAAAGAATTGTGTAAAGAATGCAAGTTACTTATTCGAATGCTGGATAAAAAGTGATTTTATTTTTAAGTAATCTTAATACACGAAGCACACAACATGCGAATTTTGATGAAGAGGGGTAGCCACCCTGGCGCATGTGCAACTTAAGCAGCGCTACCAACATTAAATATATTTGGGGTTCTAAATTCCCCAATAGCGCCGGTGGCGCGAACAATGTTGTTATTCAATTTTTCAGATTAGAGAACACAAAATATGTCTGTTATATGTTTATTCGGTATGGAACTTTCAAAATTCTTTACTGGTTAAAAAAGAAAGATGACAAAATGTACATATCTGCGAAAGTATCAACATCAAAGTTTAGTGAAAAATTAATAATAATCGCTTAATTAATGCATATAGTTTAAAACTTTTGAAATGACTAACTTCCGATTTAAGTAAATTCCTGTGGCATGATTATTGACTTCCGGTAAAATTAATAAATCGCGTTGAACCGCACTCACTCACTTCAAACGCCGATAAAACCGCAGAGAAGTGAAGGCACGCGAGTAATCAAATTGATTGATTTTGGCGGAGCGCAATATGTTTCAATCACCGATTCATATATCTAATCAAACATATTACCTTCTAATTGTAAGACGCGTTATGTACAGATTGTATAACATCGAAATAATTTGTAATCATAAACGATTATGCACAATCCATATTTATACATTAAGTTAATTTATCGTATAAAGTGATATTAAAGGCTCTACATAATTACGTAAAACTGTGGATTATTGCAAAATCATAAGCTGTACAAAAAAAACTTATTATTAAGCACTACTCTATCAACATTTTCTAGCCACTGTTATTGCTTATTACTCGCAAATAAGTCAAATTTACTTTAATTACTTTGAATAATTTTAACTTCATGATAAACCACTTCGGTGCTGTGCAAATCAAGATCTATTTGGTTGGTTTTGCTCTGGTGATTTAAATTGCATATTTTCTTAATACTATTGCACTGCTTGCATATGCATAGAATATTTGCAGCAATATTATAATCTCAATTGGCTGAATAAAATATAGGTTTCTCGATTACATTCAATAATATGTAAATCCAATTTGATTTTGCGAAATATGCAAATATAATTGTAAGAATATCGACTTGATAATAGTCAATTATAGAAACCTTCGTTTAATTAATCTATGTAGATACAGACATAAATCATAATTAATATAGACAATCTTTGTGTATGTTTATTTATAAGTCACTAATGAAAATTAAATTATCACTATTTAAGATATGTAAATTCCCTCAACAGACAAAAAATAAATCTCAAGGAATTATGTTTGTACCAAAATGATGCCAATCTGCAATAATTAAATATCATAAAATTATATTGCATGTTTCATATTCGTAAATATCGGTACATTTGAGTACTTGGTGCAGTGGGCAAGAAACCAGTTGGTTAAAGAATAAAAGGTATAAGAATAAAAGAGGAATGAGAATGAATTTGCAGAAGACAATGTAGATGCTGTGTAGGAATGCTGGTAGTCGGAGAAGTGGATTTCTTTAAATATCTGAGGTTCCTGATTAGTGGAAATGGTACGAAGAAAGTGCATGTGAAATGGATGCAAGGCAATAACTGGGACGTACTGAGATATTGGGAAACATGTGCGAAACCTAGTTTAGGAAATGTGGGGATTGCGTGAATGCGGGATTGGTAAAGGATATATGGGAATGACGTGCAAGGAAATGACTGAGTAGGTGGAGAGAAAGCAAACGAAGGGAGTATAAATGTGTGGGTTTATCTGAACAAGCTGTAGAGTTAATGATGAGAGATTAAGGAGTGTTAAATTTTTTTTGTGTGAAAGGTGAAGGGCAGAAGCGACAGGAATGTTTAATATAACCATCTTCACCATATAACCCGGGATGCGATTTAATCCGAACAGTCAAAGGGAGATGCGCCTGTACAGTCAAAATGAACATGAGGGTCGGGGGTTAAGGGGTTTATGAACACGGCAAGATGTGGAACTGTATTGCAGCAAGGTATGGATAGGATGTGGTGAATTTAAGGTGTGTGTTTGTGTTGTGTAAGAGCGGGTGGATACTTGAAAACACCTTTGTAAACGTGAGGGGATACTGGACGACTTTAATTGGACGAGGGGAATGTAAAATAGAGGTTGGAAGAACGTGGGAAAAGTACGACAATTACGGGAATTACTCGGGACAACGGGGGCAGAGGGAAAGTGAGGGTCATTGCTCATTCTATGACAGGAAAGTTTTTTTGATACGTGGTTTGCGTAAACGGTTTACATTTTTATTTATTAGTAAACATCAGAAAATTGATTTATATTGATATTATATACAAAATGAATATATTCCTAGACGAACATATGGAGAGAATGACCAGAAATTATCAATAAAACGTGCAAGAAACTAGCGCAAATTAATATTCTGTGGCGGTCCAGACCACACATTAACATGTATTAGATTTTGTATTTCTTCAAGGTTTTTTCTACTGTCTATTCTCTTAAGTTCAACTCTACAAATCTTCCAAACCTACACACCGTCGAGGAGAAATGATATACTTGCACAGAAACAGCAAGTATATCATTTCTCCTCGACCCTAGCGCTCTTTCTCTGTCTTACTTATACTATCGTTCTTTCTTTAATATACCCTCGAGGTCTTTAGATTTCTTTTCCTCGAGGATTTTAGTTGTGTGCTATCGAACGCACAACATCGCTGTTTCCTTCGTCTTTCCGTTGTTAACTATTTTACTTACTTCTGTGATAATAAAACAATTCATCATTCCTAAACAATTGTATCATTACTCGCAATCAACAGCACTCCGTTCCCCACAATTCCAAGGTAAAATACCCCTAAGTTGCACATTTATTAAGATCATTCTAAAATCCTCATAATATTACATTACGCTAAAATTACAAATTAAATCACTTTCGGGTATGTAATTCGCCATTAAATTAGTGTTACGTTGTTGGCAAAATGGTATCGAGTCGAGGCTGGTTCAATTAAAGGAAAAGTGAAAAGATAATGTTTCCTGATTGCAGAGCACGGGCGGCGCAACAACACTGCCAGAAGATTTTTTTAATAAATATGCCGCCGCATATTGCTTGTTATTAACTTTCCTTGCGTCGCATCAGCCGATGCAAAGCGCGTGTGCGTTTATAAATCGATGTTCATTATCTCCCTCCATCGAGATTACTGATTAATATTCTAGATACATGAAGAATGGTGGAGGTCTGAGGCCCAAATCGCCATGTCATTACTGATCATCATTTCTGTTTTAGTTAATGCCTACCAAAGTTTCCCATGTATTTCCGTGCAAATATACGGGAATTCGAAATAATAACCTTAAATATTTTTAATGTAACGTTGTGTAATGGAGGTTATGTTGCATACATTTTTGTTCTAAAACCAAAAACCGGTTGGAAAGGAGCAGACAGAGCAAGAGTGAAGTATTTAGGTTAAAGTGCAATTTTTGCGCCGCGTATCGAGTGATATAGCTTTAATTAAAGCGCGTTGCCAACCGCTTAATTGCACTTGCATTCACACATTGATTGAATTCAATTGCCTTCATATTTTCAATTGATGACCGTGTCATTTAAAATCCACCATAAGTTACAGTAAGTGGTCCTTTATGATTGCTACTATGGAAGATTACGCAAATACCTTATTTCTATGTTGGAATGAGAAAAGAAATTGTGGCGTTTCCCGCCACATTTTTGCATGCTTTAGATTTACTTTTCTATACCTCTATTCCCACATCTGTGTCTCCAAAAGTCTCACTAACCAAATGTTCGTCCTAAGCCAACCCA